>JAANYP010000084.1:0-114185 GCA_020465985.1 Centrapalus pauciflorus | reverse complement strand
TCTCCAGGTACACATGGGTGATCTTTCTGAAGAGCAAAGGAGAGGCTGCGAGAGAAATTATTGGATTTGTTAAAAAGATGGAAATGCTGAACTCTGCCCAAGTAAAGCAGCTTAGAAGTGATCATGGTACTGAATTCAGAAACAGTACTCTTGAAGACTTCTGTGAAGAGAAAGGTATCAGTCAAAACTTTTCAGCAGTAAGAACTCCTCAACAAAATGGAGTTGCTGAAAGGAGAAACCGAACTCTTATTGAAGCTGCCAGAACCATGCTGTGTGCATCAGGTTTGCCTTCATCATTTTGGGCTGAAGCTGTCAACACTGCCTGCTTCACTCAAAACAGATCCTTAGTGGTGAAAAGGTTCAACAAGACCCCCTATGAGCTGCTCAAAGGGAGAAAGCCAAATGTCAGCTATTTCCATGTGTTTGGATGTCCCTGTTTCATTCTGAATCAAAGGGACCAGCTGTCGAAATTTGAACCTAAAGCTGATGAAGGTGTGTTTGTTGGCTACTCGACTATCTCCAAAGCCTACAGAGTATACAACAACAAAAGAAAGGTGATAGATGAATCTATCAATGTCACCTTTGAAGAGTCCAAGAATGCCTCCACCAAAGCTGTTCCTGAATCAGTTTCAGGAGACCTCAACTTTGATGATCTGATGCATTCAATCAATGAAGAGGACTCAAAAGTTTCCACTACACCCAGTGTGGAACCTGCTAATCATGATGGACATGATGATGATTATGTCAATACACCCTGTGTGAATAAATGTACTGACTTAATTACAACTGCATGTCCAGAACCTATCAATGCTGATTTCCCCAGTTCCTCTGCTGATATGTTCAACAGTGGTCAGACATGTTCAACAAGTGAACAGGCTCAAGACAACAGTGTGTCTGAAAATCTTGAGAGCTGTTCAACAGGACCTGCTGAAGATGTTAACAACTCTGGTAAGTCATCATTGAAAAATGATCCTAAGTGGATCAGGTGTCACCCCAATGATCAAATAATTGGTGACATCAATAAAGGGATACAAACTCGGTGGGACAGCTTAGGGAACTTTTGTATGTTCTCCAGTTTTGTTTCACTGATGGAGCCAAAGAAGGTGGATGAAGCACTAAAAGATGCCAATTGGATCACTGCCATGCAAGAAGAACTCAATCAGTTTGAGAGAAACAAAGTATGGAAGCTGGTCCCTGCTCCTAAAGGAAAAACTATAATTGGCACAAAATGGGTTTTCAGGAACAAAATGGATGAGCAAGGTCATGTCATTAGAAATAAGGCAAGACTGGTAGCTCAAGGCTACAGACAGGAGGAAGGCATTGACTATGATGAGACATTTGCTCCTGTGGCCAGGCTAGAAGCAATTCGTTTGTATCTAGCCTACGCTGCTCATAAGAGCATAAAGGTATTTCAAATGGATGTGAAGAGTGCATTTTTGAATGGGAAGCTGCAAGAAGAAGTATATGTCAAGCAGCCTCCAGGTTTTGAAAATGAACAACACCCAGGTTTTGTCTATAAGTTGGACAAAGCTCTCTATGGTCTCAAACAAGCCCCTAGAGCCTGGTATGACACTCTTACTGAATTCCTTATGAGCAATGGGTACTCCAGAGGTAAAGTGGATACCACATTGTTCATAAAGAAGGTGAAGTCTGATATTATGCTTGTTCAAATTTATGTGGATGACATAATATTTGGTTCTACTAATGAGCAACTATGCAAGAATTTTTCATTACTCATGAAGTCCAAGTATGAAATGAGTATGATGGGAGAACTAACTTTCTTTTTAGGATTACAGGTAAAACAAACCTCAACTGGAATTTTTATAAATCAAAGAAAGTATACTTTAGATCTTTTGAAAAAGTTTAAATTTGATCAAAGTTCTCCTATTAAAACCCCAATGGCAACCAATGTAAAATTGGATGCTGATGCCAGTGGCAAAGCTGTTTCAGTAACAGCTTACAGAGGCATGATTGGGAGCTTGCTATACTTGACTGCTAGTAGACCTGATATTATGTTTGCCACCTGTTTATGTGCTAGGTTCCAAGCTAATCCAAAGGAATCACATCTTGCAGCTGTTAAAAGAATCTTCAGATACCTGAAGGGTACTCCAGGTTTGGGTCTTTGGTATCCCAAAGACTCAAGCCTTGAACTAACAGGTTATTCAGATTCCGATTTTGCAGGCTGCAGGTTAGACAGGAAAAGCACAACAGGTGGATGTCAACTCCTTGGTGGAAAGTTGATCAGTTGGAGTAGCAAGAAGCAGAACTCAGTGTCCACTTCTACTGCTGAAGCTGAATACATTGCTGCTGGAAGCTGCTGTGGGCAGATTCTGTGGATTCAGCATCAGCTTGAAGACTATGGGCTTGTGTATAGGAAAACTCCTATTCTGTGTGATAACACAAGTGCCATAGCCATCTCCAACAATCCAGTATTTCACTCAAGAACAAAGCATATTGAAGTCAGACATCACTTCATCAGGGATCACATCCAAAAAGGTAATGTGGAGGTAAGTTTTATTTCCACAAATGAACAGCTTGCAGACATTTTCACCAAACCTCTGGATGAAACAAGGTTTAATTACCTTGTCAGCAAGCTGGGCATGTTAAACAAGAGTGACTAAGTGTCTCTCAACGGTCTAATAATTCGTATGTCTCACACTGCTCAAGTTTCTCTGAACAGCTTAGACAGAACAGGTTATACATGTTCTGTACTTAGTCATTTGTCTGAAAAACTTGAACAGCTTGAACATACAACAGGCTGAACAAAAACAGTTTAACCTGTTTATTCGTCCAGCCTGCTCTG
Organism: Centrapalus pauciflorus; assembly: GCA_020465985.1. Lineage (NCBI taxonomy): Eukaryota > Viridiplantae > Streptophyta > Magnoliopsida > Asterales > Asteraceae > Centrapalus > Centrapalus pauciflorus. The sequence continues at coordinate 111,382 of JAANYP010000084.1, read as the reverse complement.
ATGGTTCAGTCTTCAACCTGTTCACTTCTTCACACTGTAACCTGTTCATCTATTGAACTCAACCTGTTCTCACAAAGGAGAGCAGGCTGAAGGAACAGTTTGAAGGAAGAACAGCTTGAAGACTGAGAACCTTGTTGACCCTGATCAACACAGGTTTGACCATCAGCGTAGACCAACAGTTTAATTACCTTTCTTCATAATTAAGTTTCTTAAATTGTGTTTTATTTAACTTAATTACTGCGGATAATGTATGTTACGTGTGTTAGTGATCAAAAAGGTCAAGTGGTCTGACAATGTTTCTGACATGGACAACCGTTCCGTTTTCCGTTAACAAACATTTCAAATCAAACCGCCCAAATCTTTTCTCTCTCATACACACGACCATTCAAAATCCTATAAATACCAACATACTGTTTCATCTTCGTCTTCCTCATCATTCCCAGAAATTCTCAAGAACCCTAAAATCGACTAAGTGTCTTTTGCTTCCTCAAACCTTCAAATTTCCCAAATGGCTCACAGACCCAATCCCTTTCTGCCAGTTTTCGTTGGTGAGGATGTTGTTAAACATCCTTCTGTCACCACGATGCTGACCCTGAAACCCACCAACTACATAGCAAACCTCACAATCCCCAAAAACTATGTGGGGAAGGGTTACGATCGAATGGTGGAATTTCTGCAAGTTCATCCGTTGAACTATGCACTGACTGCATCTCCTGGTGTCCTGTACCAGGAGATGGTATACGAGTTCTGGTACACCTGCTCCTACAATCCAAACACTAAGGTTATCAGAGGTACTATTCTCAATGGGACTCAAACCATTGAGATTACAGTCGATCTTTTGAGGGAAGTTCTTCATCTTCCAGTGGCTGAGAACTATGATCTCCCTCAGCCTGAAAATGAGCAAATGGGCAATCTGCTACGCTTCTGTGGTGTGGCAGAACCCAAGGTTGGAGCTACTCTGTACAGGAAGGAGTTATCACCCACATATAATTTCTTATTTGCCTCTGTGGCAATGTCATTCAGCAGCAAGGTTGGTTCCTTTGACCAACTTAGTAGAGATGAAGTGCCTATAGTCCTTCAGCTGGTGGATGGGACTACACTTGACATGGCCAAATGGATCTTCTTGAACATGAGAAACCTGGTACAACAAGAGACAAGACCAGCAGCTGTCAGATATCCCAGGTTCCTGAGTCTCATCTTCTGCCATGTTTGTGGTGAGCATCTATATCACTCTCAACCTCTACTTAAAACTGCTGCCTTCCCTGTAATAGGGAATAGAGTGTTTCATACTCCTGTACTGGAAAATGAGCCTCCTCTCTCAACACCAATGAGGAGGCTGTTGGGTTTAGTGGAAGGACCCTCTGCTGTGAGGGTGGATCCAGCCACTGCTGCTCCCACTGGAAAATCCAAAGCCAGGTCCAAGCTTGTGAAAAGGACCATGGCAGCTGAAGCTGGGCCTGCTAAAAAGAAGGCCAAAACAGCTCAGGCTAAATCTGCTCCCTTAGCCTCTGTGGCTGAGAAAGAGCAGATTCCTCACCCTGGCTCATCTGTTGAGCCTGAAGCCTTTGTGGCTGGTGCCTCTGTGGCACAAGAGACTATGGAACAGTCCAGCCCCACTGTTCCTGACCCAGTCTCCCATCCAGTCCAAACAGATCCTCTCTCCTCTCCACAATCACCCACATCATCCATCCATTACCAAAGAAAATCTATAGCCAAAAAGAAACCAGCCCAGAAAACAGTCTCCTCTGTTCCCTCTCAACAGGGTTCAGTTGTAAAAGAAGCAACCCAAGCTGCCTCTCCTATTTTGGGAGAAGGTTCAGCTCATTTGGAGCCTGCTTCACTCCAGCCTGAGTCACCCTTGCGTCAGCCTAGACCCTCTGGTTCCTCCCAACAGGAACCAGTTGTACAAATGGAGATACCCACATCCACTATCCCAGCCTCCCAACAGGCTGAGGATATTGAACGACAGGAGCCCTCTCCACTCCACACTGAGTCCACACTGTCCCCCACTCATATCTCCTTACACCCTGAGTCTGCACGAGGTGCCCACGCTGCTGATTTAGACCAATCAGCAGCTCAGCCTCAAACTTCTGTTCCCCATGATTCAGCTGTTCAACACCAAACAGCTGCTGAGGGACCAACAACACAAGCTGATGAACCTCAGGGATCATACCATCCCTCTGGTGAGGCTGATCCCTCAATGCAAATTCCATCAGCAGGTTTCACCACTGCTGATGTTGAAATGCATATCCCATCTCCCCATGATGAGGTGCCTTTAGACCAAGGCACTGCAGAGGGAACCACCACTGGTCTTCATGAGGGTGCTGCAACACAAGCAGCATCTGAGAGGCCCCAAACATCATCTCCTTCTCCTAATGATGCAGCTACAGCCGCTGCTGAAGGACCCCTTGATCCCTCTAACCTGGGCCATCTTACTTTTGCCCAGGCTATGGAACTATTGTCCAAAGTTTCTCTTCCTTCTCCCTCTCATCCTCAAACACCAGCCTCATCATCATCTTCTCCATCTACTCACTCCAAACAGTCCACCCATACACCACCATCTCCCAAAGACCTGCCTTTGAAGGATCAGCTTTCATTGCTGACCAACAAAGTTGGTTCTTTGGAACATACCATGCACTCCCTACCATCCATAATCTCAGACTCTGTGTCTGAGCAGCTCAAAGGATTCTTTGATACGTTTAAAGAATCCTTCCCAGTTACTCCACAAGCTGACCACTCTCCACAGCTGCTTGCACTCACTGCACAGCTGCAAAATGTATCCAACTCTCTTTCCTCTATCCTCTCCTCACAACAGGACTCTGTGTCCTCTATGACAGCTATTTCTCAACAGCTGTCCTCTCTCCTCACTTCCTGTAATACTACCATTCCTTCCACATTGGCCAGCCTGAACACTCTTATGGGCTCTCTATCAAATTCTGTGTCATCAAACCTTGCTGATGTGCAAGATTCTCTTGAACTTCATCTTGCACAGCTCCAAAGTTTGTTGTTCACAGCTTCTGATAGAGACAACATCGTTAAGCTGACCACTTTTGCTGATTCCCAATCTTCTTCTCTTCAAAACTGTCTTTCCCAACTTGGTGAGGTGAAGGACAACTTGGCTTACTTAGTGAACAGCCTTGTTGGTCCTAAACCTCCCAAACCTGCTGGCAAGCCTGCTGACTTTGTGTCTTCAGGCAGGCCAGGGGTTGAAGTCGCTGCATCATCTCCTTCAAAGGGGGAGAAATCATCTGCCTCGAAGACTAAGTCTAAGGGGGAGAAGATTCCTTCTCCTAAGGAGATACCAGTGTCTGCAACCCAAACTGATCAACCAGCAGAAACAGGTGCAGCTGAAGGTGCTTCCCAAGCTGCTATGCCTACTCAGGCTGGCTCTCCAAACCCTGCTCAGTCTAAGGGGGAGGAAGTCATTCCTGAGGACAGGCCTAGCAGCAAAAGGAGGCACCTTATTCTTTCAGAGGAAGAAGAAGAAGAAGAAGAAAGTATTCCTGAAGCTGCTGTCCCTAAAGCAGCAGCTAAAGGAAAAGAAAAGGCAGCGGTGGATCCTATTGAGCAGAAACAGGCAGAAACACAGTTTCACAAAGCCAGAGCCAAAGAGATGGGCCTCCCTATGCACAAGTACTTTGAGTTTAGGGAAGAACAACTTAAGGCTCTGGAAGAGTTAAGAAAAGAAGAACAATCTGCCAAAGCTGCTAAGTCTCTTGCCCTCCAAGAAGCAAAGAAAATAAAAATGTCTACCTTGGAGGTGCAAAAGAAAATAATGGAAGCTGCCAAGCAATCAGCAGGAGAAAAAGGGAAGGAAGTGGAAAAAGGTACTCAGGTCTCAGTGACCAAATCAACAGTACCTTCTGCCAGAGCCAAATTCCATTTTGACAACTTGGCCAAAAAGAAATTTCATGATGTTGCTACTAGAAGGCTGGCCAAGGAAGGAATTGTCAAAGCTGTTCCCATATCAAGAAAAGGCACTCAGTGGAAACTTCAGATCACAAGGATGGGTGCAACAGGCCCTGAATTGGAATCATATGATCACGCTGATGTGGCTCAAATGGGTTACAGGGAATGGGTGGAACTGGCAGTTGCCCTGAGCCAGTCTAAGTCAGAAACGGCTAAGACTATCAGGGCATACATAAAGAAGCTGATGGAGAGAGTGAGTGAGTTGGGCCTGATCCCTAAAGAAGTCAAAGAGGGTGTCTCTGTGACATCCCCTAAAATCAAGGCCAGAAGGAAAAAGAGAGATTCAGAGCTGGAAGAACTCCTTATGATGATTGAACAAGGAGATTATGCTGTGGAAATTAAAGGAGTTGACCACAGCCTGCCTGAAGGAGTTGAATTTGAAGATGGCAAAGTGATTGAAGAGCCTGAGTTAGGGGCATTTTTTGTGGATCCCTTATCTCAGAAGAAATGTTTTCAAAGAGCTTCTGACCTACACAAAGTTGGTCTTAAGCAGCTTGCAGCCTTCAGAATTGCCACCTCCTTCAGTCAGTCCAGCCAATGGAGAGCAGCTGTCTGGGAAGAGCTGAAAGGATTTTATGACAGAGGTGAGCTCCAAAGTTCTAACTTTATGTTTCTTACAGCTGAACTTGAAGAACATGAAGAAACAAGGGAAGAACTTGTAAAAAGATTCAAAGAAGGGATGCCACCCCCTGTTGAATGAAGTCCACCTGCCATCTGGGTAGGTGAAGAATGGAAGCTGTCCATCAGTTGGACAGGCTTGCCATTATCTGCTCCCGTCTCAAACAGTCCAAATCTTGTACATTAGTTGTACATTCTGTACATTAGTTGTACACAATTACATTAGTTGTAATTTTTTTATTTTTACATTAGTTGTAAAATACATTAGCACATTAGTTGTACTTTTGTAAGAACATATGTTGTTCAAGTATAGTCAAGAATCAGTGTATATATAAACTGATCTTTTACTTTACTGTAATGTTGTAATTTTATTTCAGCAAATGTACTGTAAAAATATATAGTGATTTTTGACAAGATCAGCTCGGACTGGTTATTGCAAATAGGGGGAGATTGTTAGGCACAAAAAGGCCTCAGTCAAACCTGCTCTACATCTGAGGGGGAGATTTTATAATCAAACCTGTTGATGCATTTGAAGGTTGAATTTAAGGCCTATTATATGCCTTATTGAAACCTGAAAATGATTTGCAATATCAGTCTAAAGCTGTTCTATACGTTGCATGTGTTGCAACCAAGACAGTTTGTCCAAGCTGATCAGTCTGCTGATCAGGCTGGACATAAACTGTCTACGCTGCTCTACACTGTTGAGCAGCTTGGGCATTTTTAAAGTGTTCTGTTCTTTGTGAACAGAACCTGTTCTTTGTGAACAGGCTAAACACTTTATGGAATTTGTTTCCAAGTCATCATGTATTGTTTTTAACTACCAGATCAGTTTACACAGTTGAAGACAAAGTGGAAAGCAGAACCGCTCAGCCTGCCCAAGCTGTTCTGTTACATGAAGACAAACGGATATTTGAAAAAGGGTGACAGACCTTTTTCTTATATCAAAATAGGCCTTTACAAGGAAGAAAGACGCAAAGTTGACATTCCTAAAATGGTTAAAGGCAATGCAACAGTAGAAAGTAAAAAGACAAAAGTTCTGCACAAGAGAAGGCAAGTCTGCTTTTCAGAAAAGTGCAGAAAAGTTATATTGTCTTTTCAAACAAGACTTCTCCTTTTTCATTCTGCCCAATGAAGATGTTTCTCTTAGATCCTCTAAGTGAGTATAAAAGGAAGCTTCTAAGGTCAGAAGGAATGTGAAGAAAGCTAAGTGCTTAAACCAAGAGTGAACGTGCAAGTGTGATTTTCATGCAAGCATAGTCTTCTGTAAACAAGCTTCTGTGTGACTAAGCTGTTTACCAAAGCTGTTCCTTAAAGTCTTGTAAAATACAGTGAGTGCATCTTAGTGAGTGTGTTCATTGTAATCTAGTTTGAGTGTGTCTTAGACTAGAAACCATACTGTTGTATTCTGTCATCTCAGCTTGAACAATTCCGCATTCAAGCTTGTTTGTAATTAACATTTGTTGATAATACATACAAACATTGAGAAAAAGAGTGTGTAGTTTTTAAATACTGTATTCACCCCCCCTCTACAGTTTATTACTATATACTTTGAGAACCTTTCGGGACCTACATATCAATATATGTCATGAAAAAAAATTATCCATAAACTTTTAACTCAAAATTAATTTATTTTTTTATATGAATGTAGATTAGTTTAATCTAATAAAATAAAAAATTGTGTGCTCGATTTACATGAATGTAGATTAGTTTAATCTAATAAAACACACAAGATTTAATTTGGATTTTACTGATTTTTTTGGAAAAGTTTGTGTTCTTGAGGTTTTTGTTCGAGTTTTGATTTTTAATCTGAAATTACCCAAAGTTGTTTCACAAAAGTTGTTGCTGTGTGAAAAACGCATTCTCGTTCAGAATTTGGGCTCATTTGGTGAATTTTTGTTAAAAATTGTGTTTTTAAATTTGATTTTTGAAGTAATCTGTTGAAACTCGTGCATAGTGAATGTCATAGAATATATCAAGTTTTAATAAGAAGCTTTTGAGTTTGATTTACTTGATATTCGAGTTGTATGCCTCTTTGATCGAGTTTGATATGTGCTTAATTCGAGTTTGATTATTTGGTTATCGAGATTGATAAAGCTTTGATCGAGTTGAATCCTTCTTTGATTCGAGTTTTATAGTTCTTTGTTCGAGTTTGTGACTTTGTTACCCGATTATAAATTCTTTGTAATTCGAGTTGATTCTATATCATTCGAGAAAGTTCAAGGGTGATTCGAGTAGAACATAAATTCATTCGAGTTGAACATCTATCATTTGAGTTTGATAGTTCATCATTCGAGTTTGATCCTTTATAGTTTGAGTTTCATCTTTCTTTGACTGAGTTTTAACCTTAATAATCCGAGTTTCATCATTACATATTCGAGTTTCATCCCATATCATTCGAGTTTTGACTGTTTGACCTTAGCTGCTTAAATTGGTCATAACTTATAACTAGAACATCGTTAGAAGGCCTACCATACGCCAAATCGAAGCTAGAACCGAGATCTACGTTTCTAGAACAAGCACAGCCGGTTCGGTAAAATTTCGAGGCCCAATTCCACTCCAGAAAAAAGTTACGGGCAATTTGCTGCAGAAAAACTGAAATTTCAACGTCAAAAAGTCATTTCAGAGTTGATTTTTCACAAGTTATCTTTTACTAATATAGTTTTCAAAGTTTTATCAGAATTCACTCAATTTTTCCATTAAAGATCTTGAAAGATTCAATTTCAAGCAATTCAAAATGGTATATGAACATTTTTCAAAGTCCGAGCTGATTGAAAAACTTACTGAATCTGAAAAGATTCGTAAGAACAATTACGACATTCTTGTTCAGTTAAATACTGATAAAGCTCTTGCTTTACGTGATGTATTAATACTGAAAGAAGAAATTCAGAGCTTGAAAGTCAAATAAAATTCTGAGAGTACTGCTCTTAAATTGAAAATATCTGAATTAAATAAAGAACTTGATGAGTTGAAACGAGAGAATATTCATACTACAACTCATATGAAATATCGTTTGCCTGAAAGATCTGAACTGTATAAGAAAGTTAAAGATCTAGAAGAAACACTTTCTAAGATAAATCATACTGATCAAAGTTGTGTTTTAAACAAATCTGAAGAATTTTTTGCTCTTGAAAAAGAGTTATCTTTAACTAAAGATTCTCTTGAGAAGGAAAGACATGAGTTCTTACTGAAAGAACAAGATTTTAAAACAAAATCTAAGTTGTTTGAAGATGAAAGAAAGATATTCTTAATAAAAGAACAATCTTTTAAAACTGATTTCCAATCATTTGATAATGACAGAAATTCTTATTTGGTCATTATCAAAGGTTTAGAAGATCAGATACTTCATCTTACCAAACGAATTAGTGATTCTGCTTCTTCAAAAGAATTAAAGGTTGAGATTCCTTCAGTTTGTTTAAAATCCAAAGTTGATCATTCTGATTTATCTACAGAAAGTGAAAAGAATCAAACTGAATTTTCTAAATTTGATTCTTTTTCAGATCTTAAACTTACGTGTCTATTAAAGATACACATAGGCAAGATAAAGTTGTTGAACAACTTCTGGTATAGATTTACACTGGTGAATCTTCAAAGTCAAATTGTATAAAAGTTTCTGGCAATACTGGTCATTTTTCACAAAAAAGAATTTCTTAGAAAAACACCAAGTATTACCAGAAACAGGCTAGAACCGGACAGTTGTTCATAAAGAAGAGTTTGAAAAAGTCTGAACATTCAAACTCAAGTTTCTTTAGAAATTCAGATATTCAATTTTCAAATACTCAAAGAAATTTGTTTTCTGCTTTTCAAAGAGAAGCTGATTGTTATAATCTGCACTGGGTACCTAAACCCCAGTTTAAGTGGGTACCAAAACCCGTTTTGAAATGGGTACCCAAAAGTGCTAACCAGTCTGGATCCAAATATATTTGGATACCAAAGACATCTTGATTTTTGCAGGTTTAAAGTTCCTGTTCAAATCAGTTCAGGACCCGTTCTTCACTTTAATAGGCTCTTGATTACTTCATATCAAGACCCGTGCTTCAACTCAAGTAGGTTTCTTATCATTTCAGATAAGAACCTGTTCTTCAATTCAACAATGGCCCCTGTTCAGTTCAGTTCAGGACCCGTTATTCAGTTCAAAAGGTTTCTGAACACATCAGTGCAGATCCCGTTCTTATATTCCAGTGGCTTTTAGTCAAATCAGACAAGAACCCGGTCTTAAGATCAACAAGGTTTTCAGTTATTTCAAACCGAAACATTAGTTTCCGCAACAAAGGCTTCTAATCACTTCAGACTAGAACCCGATTCTGAATGACAAATCTTACTGGAACTCCTGTCCTGAATTCAACTCCGAAAGCTGAAATTGACAAAGAGGGAGTTTTATTTTTATAATTTTTTGCTCCTGTTTTACTTTACATGAGTTGAGTAATTTTTTGTGCTTATTTCCAGGGGGAGTTTCAGATACTTTGACGATGACATTTTTCAAAAACTGTGTGTGATTTCTCACGAAAATATTTGATACCCACATAAAGATAAGTTTTGAGCTGAAAAGACATATTTGTCTAATTCTCTAAATATATCATTGAGATTAATTGATCTAATCTTTTTGATTTTCATAATCTCATTTCTTCTGAGATTCTCTTTGTTACAATTCTTCCAATTCATACTGGATTCTCCCATTATCTCCCAAGTGCTAATTCTTTCAAGAAAATCTGATTTATTTCATATCATATATAAGATTTTCCATTTCATTCTGATATCTCCCATATTATCTGAATATAATCTCTGATATCATATGAGCTGAATTTCATCATATCCCTTGAGCTTCAAAGCTGAACATCTCTCTGCTGACTCCGATTATGCACTAATCTGAGTGACAGACATAAATATCGCTTCTATGGTCTAACCAGAACCGGAAGACCTACCCAAGAAGCAAACCATCTATAGTTTGTGTGGGTGACGGTTATTTAGGTTTATTAGTTGAGAAGTGTCAGTTATCACGGGATACTGACAGGTTCGAGCAGAGGTAAAATGTAAATGAGAGGGATACTGAAAGGAGATGGTGGTGCATCAGATCATGCTTTCGCTATAAAGCTGACTTAATTTATTTCTCAAAAGAGAGTCGGATGGAGCTTAGTTCAAAAATGCTTAAAGCTGAGAGTTGAGAAAGGATTTGAAGAAAAGAAAATCCTACCTAAACTATGTCGGCTGGGTAAACCACGTAATCTATCAAGCCCTAAACGACTTGATATTGAAAAAGACGTCATGGACCCAATGACGCTTGCACTTAACCCCACCAACTACTCAGTTATCTGTCAAAAGATTTCTGTTTCAATAATCACGGAGATATTACACATGTCTGTCGATATATCATTTGGATATTATTGATATTGAAACACGGAAGACATTTGCTCCGGTCTCCAACTTCATTTGATGCACATTGTACTAGAGCTGATTATATACACTTTTAGGACACAATGAGTCTAACAGTCTGCGTGACTATAAACTGCTAGTCCAAAGTGACTAAGCCGGAACAAATAAGAGTGATTCTTTCATAAAGGATTTCACGATGACTATTTGCAAATCCTATCAGTGTTAACATCCAGCGCTGAACGTAGGTCACGTAGATTATGTCTATTATACAAACAGGAATCCTATGTGGCCCTGGACTCATTTTTTCACTAAATGAATTTGTTTCATTTTCCCCAAAGTTAAAAAGCTTTGTTTTTGTTCTGAAAAGAAATAGTATCAATTCGAAGGGGGGGGGGGGGTGAAATTTTTTAAGGGGGAGTGAGATAGTTTTGTTTAGTATAGGTGGAGAGAATATCAGTCAGAGGGGGCGAAAATCTATTTATAATTTTTTTGAAATTGTAATTGTTGTATTTCGTCTACTGTGACTTCACTGCATAATTGTCTCTGAAGATTTTGCATGATCTTCATATTTCTTATGATCATCATGAGGGGGAGAAAAGCTAGAGTTCAGAGATAACGGTTAAGTAGATTGAAGTCAACTGAAGACAATTTCTACATCATATCAAAAGAATTGATCAAGGGAGACATTTAAAAGAAATTCATGATTCAAGGGGGAGCGTGCTTACAAGAAATGAGAAAGTCAGAAAAGAAGAGATGTGAAGATCAGAGAGAGACGATGAAGAAAAAGATTTTATCAGAAGATTCATAGATCAAAGAAAAGAAGAAGATTCAAGAAAAGAATCAACCTTAACTGAGAACTTTAATTGAAAATTGTTTTCATCTCTAAGGGGGAGATTTTTGGGTACAATTATAATAGAGTTGAAAACAATATTTTGTAATTATTCAAGGGCTTGATTGTAATTACACAATAGTTGTATTGTGTATATAAATAGGAGTTAGTTGACAGAAGTAAAAGGATACGGATGCTTGCATGAGATTATACGAATCTGTGAGAGAAAGAATATCAAACAAGAAAGTCAAGAACAATATTGTAATATTCTTCTCTCATCTTAATCAAGCATTCGGTTTTATGTGTTAATTAATGATAATTGTTCATAAGATTGTGTTTGTTGATGTATGAATTGCATGAAACTTGAATTATCAATTATATCACTGTCTCATTTATTTAATATTGTATCAATGTTAAAAATTATTGTATCAATGTGTCGTTGTATCGTCAACAAAAATTATTCAATATAATCAATATACATCACTGATACAATCATTTACACAACCGATACATCAATAAATACATCAAGAGATACATTTTTTTACACAAAATTGATACATTCATTTACATCAAATTGATACAAAGCTCAACAGATATATCAATTAATTGAGACATAATATTATTTCAAGTAACACTGATACATCGATACACATTTCAGGTTTAATTTATACATCCAAATAGGTGATTGCAAATCAGCTTTCAAGTATCACTGATACACCGATACAACATTCAACATGACATAAATCTATTTCACCATTCAACAACTGATACATATCTACATTTTATACATATCAACAATCTCAAAATCAAAACAAAAACCAAAAATCAACAATTGATACAAACATTGAGCAATTAAACTGATACATACATTAAGCATTTAAACTGATACCTCGTGAAAATATACATACTGAAATCAATTGGTTCGATGGAGGCTTCGATTGGTTGTGGCTTCTTGGTGTTATGTTGGGTCGGTGATGGTGTGGTCGTTGTTGGTGTCTTGGGCTGCAATTTACACTTTCAAAACAAATTTTTGATTGTTTTGAATTTAAGGAGTACAAGTTGAGTTGCAGTCGTTAGTGGTATCATTAAGAGCACGATTATGAATCAGAGTGAAACCAGAAAACAAAGATCATTAGCTTGCGGCAAAAATTGAAGGATCCTTTGACAGAATTGTCACCGCCGGTGATGATGCCATTACTTTCAAACCTCCAATTTTTTTACCGACTCTGGTTGCTCTTGTTTGATTTCTGCAGCGTTCGTGGATTTCCCACCATATAAGCATCACTATCATCACAATGAGGCTGTGCAATATTGTATATTTAATCACAATCTCTATTTTAAAATCGTTTGCGGTCACAAACATGGGGAGGGACATGACTCTTGTTTAAGGTTTAGCAGAGAAAATGGAGGGTGACGTTTAAGGTTTGGTAAAGAAAGAAGGAGATATGGGAAAAAAGAAAAGTTATAATTTAAAATAGGAAATCATATCATATTGATCATGGTGACTAATATTACAAATATTGTTTTATTAGATGTGGTGGTGTACCACATTATTATCGTGTGTATGCATTTTTCAACAGCCAAGATCTCTTCTCTCTTTTTCTCACTATAAGTCTCTTCTCATCCGATCATGAATCTATATATATATATATATATATATATATATATATATATATATATATATATATATATATATATATATAAAGAGAGAGAGAGATGATCATTGTTGAACCTAAATTTGGTGTATAATTGCAGAACCAACTTTAAATTAAATAACATAAGAATTTTATCCTCTTTAAAACGTGACTCATGATTTTATATTTTTTAAAATGTTTTTGAATATTCAACATTGAATATTCGAAATTGAATATACAACATTCAATCGTCTGAATTTTATAAATTCAACATCGAATAAACGTAATGAATTTTGGTTCTACAATTCTGCACCGAATTTAGGTTCTACAATGATCCCAACTATATATATATATATATATATATATATATATATATATATATATATATATCAACTAAAGATCTTTTGTGAACACACACACACATATATACCAGAGAACCGCTTTATAGGAATAAGATCTAGTGCATTAAATATGTATGCATACGATGCAACATATGAATCTCGTGATACAACATGACAAATGCATCTAGTGGAGGGAGGTTTAGGAAAAAAAGTTATATCTAGTCAAGTCAATTTTAATTTTATATAACTGATTATTCTAACAAATAATAAAAATAAATGTTAAATAAATTTAATTGATACACTTCAAATTTATAAAAATCTATACAAATTAAAAGAAGATGATGAAGATGTCGATGCATCTCATATTCATCGTTCAATTCGTGATGCATCTCTTGTTCATCTTCAAATTCAAAATCTATACAAACTCGTAAGCATCTTGTTCATCCATGTTCATGATGCATCTCAACTTTATCTATATATAATTTATACAAATTCGTGACGCATCACTGTTAATCATCTTCATCATATTTATCGTACATCATCATCATCATCACCGTATTCATCTTTCATTCAATCAATTAAACATGCAACATGTTCATGATGGATCATGTTGTTGATGCTATGCATCGTGTTCATCATTCATTTAAACATTCATCGTTCATAATTCATTCGGACATTCATACCTTCAATGTATTCACAATGTGAATCTTTATCGGTTCATCAATCATCACCGTCATAATCGGTCCGTGTTCACGAGTATTATCGGTCAGTGTTTATCATCATCAATGGAAAGATGAATTAATTTTGTAACATGTCTAACATGTCTTTAAATTATCTTTAAAAAAATTTTGTCTCCTAAATTATCTTTAAAGATTTTTATGATAATAAATTAATTTCCATAAGTTTTAGTATTTGCAAATTTCACAAAAACCATCAAACTACACGTTTCTTTCCGATTAAGCCTCAATAAATTTTTTTCTTTGATAAGTCGTTTAACCAATTAAAACTCATGAATTGGTATACTATAAGTTGCTATCGGTTACTGAGCTTACGTGGCACAAACGTGGCATCCGTGTGGTAAAATGTGTTTAGGTGACACACATTTTGTAATACATTTTTCCGATTAAGTCCCTTAATTAAAACTTTTTATTTAGAAAATCATCATACATGAAATGTTCTACAATTAAGTCCCTCAATCAAACTTTTTTTTTTCTCAAAAGCCTTTTCAAAATTTCAGAAGTCACAGAAGTCTAATGCTGATTAAAATAAGAAAATGGGTTGACAAAAAACTTAAATAGTCATACTTGGATTTTTTTGTGTTGATAATGTATCAATAAAAACCAATTAAAAATACAAAAACATAAAACAAAATGATAGGTCAAAATAATAATTTTTTAAAATAAAGTCTAGTGGTTCAGGTAACATAAGTTGGTTTGATACAAAAACATAAAGAATGATTATTTCATCTAATGTTGTCTACACCCAAATTTTTTTTATATATTTAATTAGTTCATATCGACTAAACTTTAAACAATAAAAAAATGATCGTTTTGATCTATATTTTTGTTTTATTTTTTTGCATCCACGTATGTGTACCATGTACGTGTCAATCAAACAACATAATTGATAAAACAATAAATATCGTGAGTTTTATCAAGCTGAGAGATTTATAAGACAAAAAATTGGTTGAGGGTTTATAATGCAAAATAATTTGGTTGAGAGACTTAATAAAAAAACCATAGATTTATGATAGCCATGTTAGCAATTGTAATTCGTTCAACAGTTAATGTTAACTTTCTTTGAAAAAACATCAAATTTGTGAGTTTTAATTGCTTTACAGACTTATCAGGCAAAAGAAATGATTTGGGGACTTAATCGAAAAAACTTGTAGTTTGATGGAGTTTTGCAAAATTTTCTCTTTTAGTATTCTATAACTACCTTTTGTGATGCATAAAAATTACTCATGGTTCTTCAACACATACAAAATTTTCATAGAACCTATATATATATATATATATATATATATAGGGTCGAGCTCATTGGAGTATCATGTTAGACTGGGGAACCGGAGTATACCAATGTTTGGTTACAAGTACAGAAGGGTAATATAGTCAATTAAATTTTATTTTAATTAATAGATGATAATTAGTGATTTAGGAAATCCCTCAATTGTAGAGATTTGATATTCCTTATAGTCAATTAAATTTTATTTTAATTAATAGATGATAATTAGTGATTTAGGATATCCCTTATTTGTAGGGATTTGATATCCCTTACGTACAGTTACTATGTGTTTACATGAACATGGTTTTTCTATTTTCCTATATTGCACATGTGCAATATATCTTTTCTTTATGTGATAATAATAGTACTATAAAGAAGTTATTGAACATGTTTAATAATGGTACCGAACATGTGCAATATACTGGGGATTGCCTTTAAAACCATATTTGAAGACTTTGAACATGTGCAGTAAGATAATATATAGAGGTAAAACACATTAAACATGTCCAGTATTGAATATGTGCAATATACATGTGCAGTATAGAACATGTGTGGAATTGAACATGTGCAGTATTGAACATGTGCGGAATTGAAGCGGACGACATCTTGAAATCGATTTCAATGAGGGTTATCGCTGAAATGGGCAACATAACTAATAACTACAACTGAGAAACTATTGGGATTTAGAGACTATTTGATTCTCATTTTTGAAAATTTTCATACTTATTTTACCTCTCACATTAAATGACATGAGATTCAATTTTCAGCAAAATTTTGGGTATTAATTATTAGTTTTAATGCAAAATGATTGGTTGTGAACGGTACCCCAGTCTAACATGATACCCCATTGATCATGAATATATATATTCAAGTTCCATGGAGTCTTGAATTAGAGTGGAGTCATGGAGTCGTGTCCTGTTTGGCAATTATAACCCATCATTTCTACAAGAAAAACCAGTGGCTCTGATACCACTTGTCAGGATCAAAAATCACCACCTAAGATTAACTGGTTTAAATAAATCAGAGTGTAAAACCAATAACCTTGTATTGAATCAAAGTCCAATTAAGAAGTTTACGGAATAACACTTAATTGTTTTAAGAAATACTTTCAGAATAAATAACACATAAATATAATCAAAAAATCAAATCTTTGATAATGCCAAACTCACTGATTACAATCACCTCTAATCTGTTTGATTAGACGAAGAACACATACTGTTCTTAGGGTTTTACAACCTTAGAGGCTTGAGAAACTTAATCAGAAAGCAATTACAAGTGAAGCACACGAATACAAGATTTGCACGTACAGACTTATGATAGAAAAACCTATTCTATCTATATATATAGACTTCTGATTTGTTTCCTTGAGGAACTCTGATTTCTCTGGTAGTAGATATGCTTGAATATTCGAATATAAAACACTTCCTGAATTTCAGCACTTTCTGTTGTTAGACTGTTGAGCAGCTTGAATTTTATCTGTTGAGCAGCTTGAACTTGAGCAGCTTGAACTTTTAACTCTGACAGTAGAGTTACCATCAGCACCTGAAAAGGAATCACAACAGTTAGATTTATCAATTAATGCTGATGACAACAGAGCAGTGTTATGATTGTAAGAAAAGGATTTCTTTTTATTTTCAATCTCAGTTTCAAACACTCTCAGGCTGTTGTAAAGGTCATCCAACTCTATTTCATCAAGAGTATCTTTGGTTCTCCATTGGGCATCATAGACTGTCCACTCTTCACCAAGTGATCTAAGGAATTAATAGTTTACTTCATCTTGATCCAAGCTGACTTTGGCACTCTCCAATTCACCTGTCAGCTTATTAAACCTGTCAAAAATCCGAGTAAGGTTTTCATTCTTGCCACCAGAAAAGTTTTCATACTGCTGTTTTAAAAGATCTTTTTGATTCCTTTTGGTGCTAGCATTGCTAGCAAATCTTTTCTCTAAAGCAATTCAAAGAGAATGAGCAGTATAGAACTTTTTAAATTGAGGTTGATAAGCAGTAGGAATGACTATTTGTAAGAGAGTAAGAGCTTTCACTTCATTCATTCTAGCCTTTCTTTCAAGTTCAGTCTTTGGAGGTGTTTTTATGGACTTGCCCTCAGCATCTAGTTCACGATCAACTACAGGAGAATATTCAACAGCTTTCCATATGGCATGATCAATAAACTGAATGTGCTGTTGAATCCTGAGTTTCCACATCTCGAACTCAGTGGGTTTGAGCATAGGCACTTTGAGTCCTTGCCTAGATCCACTACTGTATTTTCAAATTCCATTGCAGAAAAGTAAAAATTTAAAAGAAAGCTTCTGATTTTGAAAACAAAGAAAAACCTGTGGCTCTGATACCACTTGTCAGGATAAAAAATCACTACCTATGATTAACTGGTTTGAATAAATCAGAGTGTAAAACCAATAACCTTGTATTGAATCAAAGTCCAATTAAGAAGTTTGCGGAATAACACTTAATTGTTTTAAGAAATACTTTCAGAATAAATAACACATAAATATAATCAAAAAATCGAAGCTTTTATATTGCCAAACTCACTGATTACAATCACCTCAAATCTGTTTGATTAGATGAAGAACACAGACTGTTCTTAGGGTTTTACAACCTTAGAGGCTTGAGAAACTTAATCAGAAAGCAATTACAATTGAAGCAAACGAATACAAGATTTGCATGTACAGACTTATGATAGAGAAACCTATTCTATCTATATTATAGCCTTCTGATTTGTTTCCTTGAGGAACTCTGATTTCTCTGGTAGTAGATTTGCTTGAATATTCGAATATAAAGCACTTCCTGAATTTCAGCACTTTCTGTTGTTAGACTGTTGAGCAGCTTGAACTTTATCTGTTGAGCAGCTTGAACTTTTAACTCTGCCAGCTTGAACTTTTGAACTAGCAGCTCGAACTTACTCAAGTAACAACTTGAACTTTGTAATTACACAGAAAATCTACTAACAGTCTGAGAAATCTAACTAACAGCTTGACATACTTAGAATATTTCCTAACAATTTAATTCTTAATGCACATGTTCACTATAACAAAATGATGGAAGACACGAACGACATGATCAAGTTATGAATGGATATGATCAAAAAGGAACATAAATCTTGTCTTTCTCGATGTGCAACTTTAAAATTGTTTCTTAATTCTTAATGCACATGTTCACGGTTTTGGAACTATTTTATGAAGATACTACACTTGTTCTAAAATCGTTTCTTATACATTTGCACATGTTCATACTACACTTGTTCAAATAACGTTGTTCAAACAACATCCAATAGAGATACTGAACTATTTAATAAGGATACTACGTTCGCACATCTTAACGTTGATACATGTGCATACGAAATTATGCATATCGAAATTGAACATGTGCATATTAGAATTTACAGATGAAGATGGATGACTTGATTTGCAATGAAGATGGATGATTTGAGTTAAAATAAATAAATGAACATGTTGATGGATAGAGTAAAGGAGAGATTATTATGAGAGAATTTTGTATTTATGTTATGGAATATGCTAATAATTAGGGATTCACTTTTAATTAAATTAATGTCTAGTCAATAAAAACATAGTATGACAAATATACTCTTTTGTCTCTTGAACCAAACAAGGTGGGATTTTAGGACTCCACTCTAAGTTGGGATTCCATGGAACTCAACCCTATATATACACAGACACACAACACACACACACATATATATATATATATATATATATATATATATATATATATATATATGTATGTGTTAGTATGTATATAAATGTATATATATCTATAAATACTATTAAATGAGTAACAAATTGCCACTTGTCGCATTCTCCTTTATTTTGCCACTTGTCATCTGTAACATACGACACTAAACCAAGTTAGCAACTATGACCTAATCAGTGTTTATTAACAAATTATAACCTATTTAGTGGTTATTAACAATTAATCAAGGTGATTAACAAAGTTCATAAGGAAATTCAAGTCAATTAGAAACAAAATATTATCGGTGCGATGAATCGGCAAATTAATTAATCTGATCGGGTTACGATATGATGGATTAATTCAACTAAGTACATATATAAATTAATATTAGTGGAACTAATCATGCATTAATACCCTTACTTAACATTAGTTATGCAAGACTAAAACAATCTATTAAACAAATGCATTCAAAAGTATTTATGAATTTACATAAAAATGGAAATACTAGAATATATTCTAAATACTTTTATACCAAAAAAAAAAAAAGAAAAATACACCATAATTACCCCTTAGGTGGCCGGTCCCCTAGAGGGTACAAATCTAGCTTTTGACTTCATTTTTATAATGCCAACCTCCATACACCATCACAACCACATCTCCTTTCAACCCATCCAAGATCTTACACTCAACCACCATTTTCACCATCATTTCAAGACCTTTTATCCTTTATAAATAGAGGGTTTATTTCCATTCATTTCAACACATTCAAAATCCATAAACACTCTCTTTTCTCTCCTCTTTGAAACTGGCCAAGAGACCTCCACAAAGCAAAAATTTTGCAATTTTTGTTCTTGCAATATTATGGGAGCAATCTTTCAACAATTTCAACTTCTACTAGTTGCATACTCCTAATACCTCAAAGCAAGTAAATACTAACTTATAATTTCTTATATTTATGTTTATATAAGTCTTGCATAATAAATATAATCACCACCAACAACAAGTTTCATAAAAACTCAAGTTTATAAATTACTAGTTTTGTTTTCAGTTTGTTTTCTTCAAATGTGATTATAAATATATAAACACATTATGTAATTATAAATATTATGAAAACAAGTTATATAAATGTGTTTTATAACCTTTTATACAAGTGGTTTTTAAATAAACAACAAGAATCACAAGTCGTCTCAAGTTTATGAAATCCGGATTTTCGGCAGAAATATTACGTCGACTTTGAAAAATCATAATTAATTCATAACTTAACGAAATGAGTTGATTCTTGTCTCAAAAGTTAGACCTATGTCTTAACTAAAAATCTGGAGGTTTTCATAATTTAGTATGGAGTTTAGAACCCCCAAATATCATTTGGGAACCCGAAAGTTTGACAGCTCAAAAATGGCCAACATAGGGTTTTTAACGAGCTTTTTCCCCAACCTAAACACCTCAAAAAATGGTCATTCTAAACTTTAAATAATCTTTGTATATAGTTGTTTTAAGACTATGAGAACCAAATCGTTTTGGAGTTTGGTCAAAAATAGCCCCAAAGTAGGTCAAAAAAACCTTTAGAAAGCTGGAGAATTATATATATAACACTCGTCACGCATTGCTGCCAACCGGGGTAGCAGGGTGTGACAGATTGGTATCAGAGACATAGTTATAGTGAACTAGGCTGCATTAGTACACTCTTTGACGAAAACATGTCAAACAGTATGGTTATTATCCTCTTTGACTCTGAGGATGAATACTCACCCATGGAACAAGGAAGCCAAGGTGACACTGAGGTGTACTTTGGATCGGAGACCCACCCAGACCCAATCAATCACGACATAAAGGACCCATCAGAACAAGAGGAGGGCAACTGTGGCCCTGCAGCACAAATTGCTCCACCATCACCACCACGTGTTCCATCCTACACCCTATTCAGAAGCCATCCCAATGGACCATTGAGGAAGTTCACCCCTAGGAAAAGGGTGTGACTGGCACAACGGGAGTCTATCCCGGTACCTGCCCATCAGCCAAGCCCGCCACAGTAGTGATAGACAAACATAAGACAGTGGGGATGGATGCCTCACACTCTCCAATAGTGGAGAAACGAGGAAGGGATCCCAAGCCAGTTTGAAGTCGGAACACCATATTCTTCTTAAGTGCCGACACTTACCCAGGAACCTATGCAACGAACAGTGCCTCTGTTGGTGGCAAGGAACCTACGCAACGAACAGTGACTCTGTTGGTGGCAAGGGCCGCTAGACACGAGCTCCAATTTCAACAAATCCACCAGGAGGTCGGTGAGATCTCTGCAAGGATTAAGCAGGAGGCAATGCAAAACAACAACATACATTAGGCCAACCAGAATATTCAAGCGATTCAACAAGACGGAATCAACGAATTGTGATAGCACCTTGCAGAGCGTGAAGCCCGCAATGCAGAGCTAACCCAACGAATTAACGCCCTGAAGTACGGGGAAAACCCGGAGGCATCCCATACTTAGTGCCCCTCTACCATCTTATTTTATTTCCCTAGGATTTACTATCTGATGTATATTTAGGTATGTAAGCCTTGAAAATTTTTTCAGTTAATTCCCAACCATGTCATATATAATGATTAGGTATCAAGCACTCTTCATGGAGAAATTAAGTTTTAACTATAACTCTGTGCATGAGGATATGTAGTACGACTATCTGCCGAAGAAATTTCAAACCCATAGACTTATCCTCTTACCCCATTAGATATCACTTATGCATTTATACTATTTAATACCGGTGCCGATACGAGCTTTATATCCACTAAGTTTAGTAAGCAGATAAATGTCATTCTTACACCATTAAGTGTCACTTATGCTATTGATGTTGATCACAGTAAGACGCTTAAAAACAAATAATATATTACGAGGATGCTCATTATAATTAGTAGGTCGAATCTTTGAAACAGACTTGATGCCCGTCAAACTGAGGAGTTTGACGTGGTCATAGGCATGGATTGACTATCGAAAAACTGTGCGGAAATAGTGGGCAACAAGAAGACGGTTCACGTACCCTTAGCCAATAAGAAGGTCCTTACTGTCCAACGCAAAACAAGAAATACCAAAGTAAGCATCATCTCCAGCGTTAGGACCCTGAAGTGTTGACAAAGAAGGAGCCGAAGGAGAAGCGGCTTGAAGATATTCCTATTATTTGTGATTACCCCAAAGTTTTTCCAGAACACATACCTGGACTCCCACCAACGAGGCAAGTCGAATTCAAAATCGGCCTAGTGTCAGGCATTGCACCAGTGGCTCGAGCACCATACCGATTAGCCCCATCAGTAATGTAGGACTCGTCCAACCAGCTGCAGGAGCTCTTAGTTAAAGGGTTTATCAAACCGAGTTCCTCACTTTAGGGAGCTCCAGTTTTGTTCATAAAGAAGAAGGATGAAACCTTCTGAATGTGCATCGATTACCAGGAGCTAAATAATCTAAAAGAACTGGTACCCACTCCCAAGGATCGATGACTTGTTTAACAAACTCCAAGGATCTAGCTTCTATTCGAAGATCGACCTGAGGTCTTGTTATCATCAGATTAGAGTCTGCAAGGAAGATATTCCGAAGACAGCCTTTAGATCCCGTTACGGTCATCATAAATTCCTAGTAATGTCATCTGGATTAACCAATGCCCCAACCAGTATTCATGGACCTCATGAAACGGGTGTGCAAACCTTATTTAGACAAATTCGTGATTGTCCTCATAAATGACATCTTATAACAAGGAGGAGCATGAGCAACATTTAATACTGATTCTAGAATTGTTGGTAAAAAGATAGGTGAAATCCCTCGATCACGTGATCAATAGTAAAGGAATCCAAGTCGACCCCGCAAAGATCAAGGCTATCAGGTTTTGGTCAACTCCTAGAATCCTCATAGAGATACGTCAGTCCTTAAGACTTGCCGCTTATTATAGGCAATTATCAAAAATTTCTCAAAGATCATCGAATCTCTAAACAAAACTGACCCGAAAAGACATTAAGTATGATTGGGGCAAGGATCAGGAGATGTCATTTCAGTTATTAAAGCACAAACTGTGCAGCGTGCCTATTTTGTTCTTACCCGAGAGAAGCGAGAAATCGTAGATTACTGTGACGTTTCACACAATGGGTTGATGTAGAAAGATAAGGTCATAGCTTATGCTTCATGACAACTTAAGGTTCCCGAGGTGAATTACACAACACATGATTTAGATCTTGGAGCAGTAGTCTTTATCCTTAAGACTTGGAGACATTAGTTGTACGGTACGAAGAATACTGTATTCACTGACCATAAGAGCCTCCAACACATATTGAACTAGGAAGAGTTGGATATGAGGTAGGGTCATTGGATGGAGCTATTTAGTGATTACAAATGTGAAATTCGTTATCACCCAGGGAAAAGCTAATGTGGTTGCAGACGCTCAGAGCCGAAAGGAACGAGCTAAGCCGTTAAGCGTACGAGCCCTAGTTATGACCATTCAACCAAACCTTCTGTAACAACCTAGCTTTTGACTTAACCTTAATTTCTATGTTTGATCCAATAATGTAATTTAATTACATTATTTATTTTGTAATTTAATTAAGTTTAAGATTATTTAATTAAATTATATTTATGTTATAAATTATTAAAGATGATTAAGATTAAAAAGAGATGTAAAATACAAAAGTGGAAGTAGGTTAAATGGGTATTTGTCAAAATGAAGTATATAAACCCCAAAATGTGATTTAATGACAATTAACACCAAATTAACTTCTCTCTCTCTAACCTACGGCTTCTTCCCAAAATCACCAAGAACTTCATTAATTTGCAATTAATTGAGGAAGCAATCAAAGAAGGAGTTACAACAATAATCATTCATCATCAAACAACAAGAATTCAAGGTAATAAATTCTTAAATTTTGATATTTTACAAGGTTTGGTTCGGTTTTGGGTAAAATCGAAACCAAAGAATTATAAACATGAAACTGATGATGCATGTTAGTTTAAATTGTTAGAAATCATGTAATTAGGTATATTGAAGTTACAATAACAATAATCATGGGTTGGATCATTCAAATAAAGAAGAAATATGAATTTTTTGTAAAGTTAGTGTTCTTGACAAAAATAGTATAATTTGGATGATCTTGATAAATTTAAGATGTTTTTGATAGGGAAAATGATATAAAAACAACCCAATAATGATAATATAACATTATATTAAGTTGCATGTTAATGAAAATAAGTTTTGTGAATTTTCATGAATTATCCGAATGAATATGACTTAGAACACCAAGAACAATTCTGGGAAATTAAGAAGATATGGGATCCGAATTCGGTTGAGCCGAATTCGGATGAAGCCCCATTTCGGATCCATACTTCGGACAAAATATTTAATTTGGATAGAATGCCTATTTCGGATGAAAGGTGGTCCGAACTCGGATGACCCGAGTTCGGATGAACCAATTAGTTCGGTCGGTCCTATTTCGGGTCAGCCATTCGGTCCGAATCCGGATGATCAACCCAGATGATCCGAATCCTGATATTTTATTTTGATACTTTAAAATCATTAATAATTGATATTATACAATTACAGTACCATGATATATATATATATATATATATATATATATATATATATTGATCTTTTGAGAATTTAAAGAAATAAACAAAATGATCACCGAGTTATCTGTTATCAGAATCAGATTAAATAAAGATTTAAAGCTTAAAGCTAATGATACTATATGATAAATTCTGGACAGGTTCAGTTAAATCCTGAACACAGATTTAAAGATATTGAAAGTGGGTCACTGATTAGAAAAGAAAAGCCAGAGATCAGATAGATCAAGATTAAAAGATAAATCATGGGATAACTCAGGTGGTGGATTATAAATCTGCTTGATAAAGACTACAGAAACTGTGAGTTATAGATATTCAGTTTTGCATGCTAGACTTCCGATTGAGATATATTGTTGATGACAGTTTATTTGACATTCATGAATGCTCAGCTGGATTATGACCTGTGCACACCATGGTTCGGTGATGCCCTGTGGATCATGATAGCTATTTGACTTATCATTCCGCATGACATTGTATTTACAATTCATTTCATTACTATAAGATTATTACTATCATGACTTTGATTACTATGCTTTCCGTATTAATCGCATCTTTGAGATATCGATTCAGCTTAGAATGATTAGCTTTGTCGATCTATTGTTCTAGACCTAGCTATTTCACCAGTTCTATTGAACTTGGTATAGACACTCTGATGTTCCCCCATGAAGACCGCTGGTAGCTAGCCCAGCATAAGTGGATAGCTTCCACTAAAAGCGTGAGCGTGGGCTGAACATCATCCAATTCTATGTATTCTATGTCTCAATCATGAGTGGCTGTAGCGGCAATCCAGACATATCACGCTTTGACCCATGATCCGCTTGATTAATGCATGTAATCTGAAAATCTATATTCTCACTAAGCTTTGCTTACAGTTGCTATTTGACCTTTTTACAGGAAAAGATAAAGGAAAGTCACCTGCTGGACCTAATTCTTAGGTCTTACAAGATCAAGATTGAAGTATTCTATAGACCACTACTCAACAAACCCTTCGGTACTGATTGGCAGATGATAATTGTGGTGGTCTGGGTAGACTTGATTTGAATGTATGATGACATGAATTAGAATAGTCTTGTGCCCTTTATAAGTTTAATTTGAAAATTGTAATCTGAACTAAAATTTGTATTAAACTTATCCTAATGTTTGTACTTGTAATCTGAAATTCCGCAACTTAAATTACTCTATCTTAGTTATGATTGATATCGTGTTGCATGATGTGGGACCTAGACTCTGAGGACTGCCCTGTAAGGGGAGGTCTTCACACCTTCTTTCATTAGTTCATGATGCACAAGTAGAAGTTAAAGCCCTGCACGGAATGGATAAATAGTTTGGGATAAGGGCTAATGGAAATCGATACTTCATGAATAGAGTCTGGTTACCCTGTTTTGGTGGAGTAAGAAAGCCGGTTATGGATGACAGACACAAATCAAGATATGTCGTTCACCCCGGATCCGATAAAATGTATCATGACCTCAAGGAGCTATACTGGTGGCCTAACATGAAGGCCGACATTGCCACATATGTAAGCAAATTCCTAACATGCTCCAAAGTTAAGACAAAACATCAGAAACCATTTGGGTGATAGTCGACCGCCTAACAAAAATCCGCGCATGCCTACCAATCAAGGAGAACAACAGGATGAATAAGCTAGTCCAAACGTACCTCAAGGAAGTCGTATCCAGAGACGGAGTGCCTATTTCAATCATTTCAGATATGGATAGCAGATCTACATCTAGATTTTTGGCAATCGTTACAGCAAGCTTTGGGTACAAACTTGGACACGGGTATCACATATCACCCTCAGACCGATGGTCAGAATGAAGAACGATCTAAACCCTTGAACATACATTAAGAGCCTGTGTGATGGATTTTGGGAAATATTGAGATACTCAATTGCCCTTAGTGGAATTATCATACAACAATAGCTATCACTTGAGCATTACAGCTGCTCCGTTTGAGGCATGGTATGGACAAAAGTGTCGATCACCCATTGCTGGGACAAAGTCAGGGATAATCAAGCCATTGGCCCAGAAATCATACTTGAGACCACCAGAAAGATAGTAGAGATACGAAACCGACTAAAAGTTACCAGCGATCGTCAGAAAAGTAATGCAGACGTAAGGAGAAAATCCTTTGAGTTCCAATTAGGAGAAAGGGTACCGATGAAAGTCTCGCCATGGAAGGGCGTGATACGATTTGGGAAAACAATGATAACTGAATCCTCGTCACATTGGACAATTCAAAGTCTTAAAGAGAATTGGACTAGTAGCTTATCGTCTTGAGCTACCACCAGAGCTTAGCAGCGTGCACAATACCTTCCATGTATCGAATCTGAAGAAGTTTTTATTAGATGAAAAACTTGTTACCCCTTTGGAAGAGATCCAGCTAAATGATAAAGTCCGCAAAATCGAAGAGCCGGTAAAAACCATGGACCGTAAGGTCAAAGGGTTGAAGCACAGTCACATATCCATCGTTAATGTCAGATGGAATTCTAGACATGGACTAGAATTCACTTAGGCATGCAAAGGCCAGTTTAAACAAAGATACCCTCACCTATTCTTGAGTGACAAGACCCCTGAGGAAACAAGCTAAAATTTCGGGACGAAATTCCCTTAACACGGGGAGACTGTAACAACCGGCACTAAACCAGGTTAGAAACTATTACCTAATGAGTGTTTATTAACAACTTATAACCTATTCAGTGGTTATTAACAATTAATCAAGGTGATTAACATAGTTTATAAGGAAATTCAAGTCAATTAGAAACAATATCATCGGTGCGATGAATCGGCAAATTAATTAATCCGGTCGGGTTACGATATGATGGATTAATTCAACTAAGTACATAAATAAATTAAGATTAGTGACTCTAATCATGCACTAATACCCTTACTTAACATTAATTATGCAAGACTAAAACAATCTATTAAACAAATGCATTCAAAAGTATTTATGAATTTACATAAAAAGGGAAATACAAGAATATATTCTAAATACTTTTATACCAAAAAAGAAAAAAAGAAAAATACACCATAATTACCCCTTAGGTGGCCAACCCCCTAGAGGGTACAAATCTAGCTTTTCACATCATTTTTATAATGCCAACCTCCATACACCATCACAATCACATCTCCTTTTAACTCATCCAAGATCTTAGACTCAACCTCCATTTACACCATCATTTCAAGACCTTTTATCCTCTATAAATAGAGGGCTCATTTCCATTCATTTCCACACATTCAAAAGCCAAAAACACTCTCTTTTCTCTCCTCTTTCAAACCGGCCAAGAGGCCTCCACAAAGTAAAAATTTTGCAATTTTTGTTCTTGCAATATTTCAAGGGTTTTTTGGAGCAATCTTTCAAGAATTTCAACTTCTACTAATTTGCATACTCCTAATACCTCAAAGTAAGTAAATACTAACTTATAATCTCTTATATTTATGTTTATATAAGTCTTGCATAATAAATATAATCACCAACAACAACAATGTCAGGATCTGAACTTAACTACCTAAGATTAACTGATTTGAATTGATCAGAGTGTAAACCAATAATATTGTATTAAATCAAAGTCTAATTAAGAAGTTTGCGGAATAACACTTAATTATTTAGATAAAAGCTTTCAGAATTCATAACAGATAAGCATTAGAAATAAACAAAATTGCTTGTATTGTTGAATCAGATGATTACAATCACCTCTAATCTGTTTGATTAGACGAAGAATACAAATTGTTCTTAGGGTTTTACAACCTTAGAGGCTTATGAAAACTTAAACAAAAAGCAATTACAAACTTGAATATGCAGAAACTTCTAATACAATAGAAAAACCTATTCTATGTATTTATAATGCTTTCTGATTTGTTTCTTTGAAGGACTCTGACTTCTCTGATAGTAGATATGCTGGAATCTTCGTGTAAATATCTTTTCCTGAATATCAGCACTTTCTGTTTATAAAACTGTTGAGCAGCTTGAATCTCTTAGCAGCTTGAGCAGAGCAGCTTGAGTGAAATTACTCTGGCAGCATGAACTTTGTTGGTACACCCTGTGTGACGATAGCAGTCTAATCGATCAGCATTTTTGTTTTAAGTAATATTCTGAGTATTGAGAATTAACAAGTGTTTTGATATATATGTTTATATGTGTTTGTCTGTTATTGATTGTGTGTTTGAACTTGATGTAACATATTACAAGAAGTTCAAACATAAAGGTTAAAGATTAACTCAAGCATAAGTAAAACATAAGTTTCATCACTTAAGTGTTTAAGTATTTTGGCTAGATTCGAATTACCTAAGGGAAGACATTCGAATCTGTGATAGATTCGAATGTGACCCTAGATTCGAATGGTGCCCAGATTCGAGAATGTCATTGTGGACAGACTCGAATGGGCCTTGGGCCAGATTCGAGTTTGGACCACATCAGACTCGAATCAGGGTCTATAATTAGGGATAGACTCGAGTCATTAGTAGACTTTTAGCAGAATTCGTGAGGAATTAAGCTTAAGGCGATCTCGAGTTTATCATCAGCTTTAGGTCCGTTTTGGAGAGAATTAGCTCGTAGGATCGTTCGTGTGTCGTTCGTTCAGCGTCTAATAGTCTCCGTGTTTCGTGGTTGAGAGTTGTCCGTCTACCCGTTAACGAGGATTCCGCACTCGTTGACGGCTCCGCGTCTAGATAGATCTCGTATAGTGGTAGACCTTACAAGTGGTATCCGAGCCAACGGAGTGTTCTTGGTGTTCTTCGTGTTCATCAGATACATTCTAGGTTTCTTGACGCTAGTTGGACGGTTTTTCTCTCAAAAACGTATTTTCAAGCTTAGCAAATTCATATTCGGGAAACACTTTGTGGTTTTTCACGTTTTTGATCGAAATCATTATTTTTCGTTAGAAAAATAGTGATTTAATCTGCAAAACGTCAAAAAATCAAAGTGTTAGCCGTTTTTCGAGTTTGCGGCGCTCGAATCTATAGGGGTAATTAGGGTTTCACTTTAGTCTCGAGTCTAACCTAAATACGCTCCTTTCGAGTCAATTTCAGAGGTTTTCGACTCTACCTAGTTTCGAGTCTGTTGCTTCATTCGAATAGGATCTCGAGTCTAGCTTAGTTTCAAGTTTATTTCGAGTCTAGTATTGTTTCGAATCTGGTGTTTCGTATCTGCTGAATTTCGAGTTTGCTGACCTTCGAATCTAAGGCCCTTCGACTCTAAGGATATCTCGAATCTGACATAATTTCGAATCTAATTGAATTTTAAAACTTAATCGAATTTAATCCCAAAAGATTTACCCTTAATTAGTTTCGAATCTACCTAGATTCGAAAAAGTTAGTCTAAATCAGTTTCGAATTAAATTAATTAAGTTCAAATTCAATTTCTTTAGAAAAGATGTCAAATCTTCAGAAATTCTTAGAAATGGACCACGAGGTTGGGAAGGCAAACGCCCCGCCTAAGCTGATGAAGGTCGAGGACTATTACTGGTGGAAAGACCGATTTACTGACTTCGTACGTTTCAACGACATGCGCATGTGGGTGTGCATAGATGAAGGGTATATTCCACCGGTATCTGAAGTTGAAGGCCGTCAAAAGGTCTTGTCATACCAAATGATGAAGTCACAAGTTATACACATGAACCCCAAACTGGTCCGGAATGGTTATTTGACTATGATAAATTGTTTGAGTCATTTAACATTCCTTTGGATGATACTGCAGGTACAATCGAAAAAGACATGGCGACGTTGCACCTAAATGACGATGGACAAATCTTTCCGAGGACCACGTTCGAATCTACATCCGAGCCTACTGCGACTGTAGATGGGTCTCCAGAAGTTGCTGATCAAGAGGCACCTACCACTGAGAATCAGACTCAAGCATCGAGTTCCAACTCTGAGGAAAATGTCCGTGAGGAGGAAAATGTAGAAGCTGAGCCTGTTCCCCCATTAGGTGAAATAGGATCCAACTTAGGAGATAATCTAAGAGTTGATGATATAGAGACCTCTAGGATTAACAAGAACCATCCAATAGAAAGCATCATAGGAAATCCTAACGAGGGTGTGAGGACTCGGAGTAGTGTAAATAACAACACTGTGTTGTTGTCGATGATAAACGACTCCGAGGCATATCTCACATGTCTATATTCGTGTTTCATATCGCAAGTATAGCCTAAAAATGTGCAAATGGCACTTAAGGACAACTCATGGGTTGAAGCGATGCAGGAAGAACTTTCGCAATTTAGGAAACTAGAAGTGTGGGAGTTAGTTCCGTTACCTCGAGGGGAAATAGCAATAGGAACCAAATGGGTTTTTAAGTGCAAAAGAGACGATCGGGGTATAGTCACGCGCAACAAGGCTAGATTAGTTGTAAAGGGTTTCAACCAAGAGGAGGGAATCGATTACAACGAAGTTTTTGCACCAGTAGCAAGGATGGAAGCCATTAGGTTGTTTCTAGCGTTTGCCTCCTTCAAAGGCTTTAAGGTATATCAGCTAGACGTTAAGAGTGCTTTCCTGTATGGGAAAGTGAAGGAGTTGGTGTATGTAGAACAACCGCCCGGATTTACAGATCCAAAATATCCTGATAGAGTATATCGCATAGATAAGGCTCTATACGGATTACATCAGGCACCTAGGGAATGGTATGAGACTCTATCCAACCATCTGTTAGAGAACGGTTTTGAAAGGGGTAGGATAGATAGTACCTTGTTTGTTAAGAGGAAGGGCGATCACTTTATCTTGGTACAAGTGTACGTTGATGATATCATCTTTGGATCATCAGACAAACAGATGTGCAAAGATTTCGAGAAGGTGATGAAGTCTAAGTTCGAGATGAGTGCCATGGGAGAGTTAAATTTCTTTTTAGGGTTACAAGTTGACCAAAAGAAGGAAGGGATGTTTATCCATCAAACTAAGTATGTCTATGACATATTAGAACGGTTTGGGATGGAGGGAACTAAGTTGACTGCCCATTTCAGCACGCCGATTCAAGTGAATCACAATCTCGGGCCGGGTACTGAAAGTGATACCGATGTGGATCCGACTTTATATCGGGCCATGATTGGGTCACTTATGTATTTAACTGCTTCAAGACCTGATATTATGTTTGCTGTTTGTATTTGTGCAAGGTTTCAAGCGAATCCGAAGGAGATGCATATGAAAGCTGTGAAGCGGATTCTACGATACCTCAAGTCGAAACCGAAGCTGGGACTTTGGTATCACGCAGAGGGAGATCTAGAGTTGGAGGCGTTCACAGATTCTGACTACGGAGGATGCAGCTTGACGCGCAAATCAACGACTGGAGGTTGTCAGTTCCTAGGAGGGAGACTGGTGTCCTGGCAATGCAAGAAACAAACGTCGGTAGCCGTGTCAACGTGCGAGGCCGAGTATGTTGCTGCTGGTAGTTGCTGCTCACAGGTTCTGTGGATACAACAACAATTGCGGGATTACGGTTTGGCTTACACTCAAACTCCAATTAGGATAGATAACCAGTCTACTATTGCTATAACTAATAATCCAGTCAAACACAACAAAAAAAAGCACATAGACATTAGGCATCATTTTATTCGTGATTGTGCTGAAAAGAACTTAATCAAACTGGTAAAAGTGGCAACAGAAGATAATAATGCAGATTTATTTACCAAAGCGTTTGATAAGTCATGGTTTGAGTATTTAATTCAACTGAATGGAATGCGCAACCCAGAGTAATTTGGCCTTAGTAGTAGTAAGTTTATTTTCTTTTAGAGTCGTAGTATTTCTTTCTTTACAGTAGTCTGCTAATTTAGGAAAGTTTCTATTTTTAGTAAGTTTCTATTTTTAGTAAGTTTGTAGGTTAGCTTATTTACTGCTTTTTCTTATGAAAAACAAAAGAAAAAGAAGAGAGAAAATTACAAAAATACAAAAAAAGAGAATATCAGAAAAAGAGTTAAGTCTTAGATACATAGGTTCAAAGTGACGAAAATTAGCACAGTCGTTACAAACTCTAAGTGTTTAGGCTTTCACACATAATGCAACTAAATTCTAAGTGTTATACTTTATTTAGTTTGATGTGTTGGTAGGCATAATACATATAGGGAATCTCAAGGCTAATAAAATATTCTAGAAAAAGTCAAGCGTGTAACTAACTTAGATGTACGACCAATCGGTCTTAATTTTTATGTACAAGACATACAAACATTGGGTCTAAATGAGGTATGCAAACTTTCTGGGGATGTATGGCAACATCAAATACATCTGAAAATGGAAAGAATAGAAATATCATATAAAACTGAGAGTCGAAAACATGCAACTCTGTTGTACGTAAGTACAGACCTGTTGTCTCTGTTTAGATTCGGGTTAGCAGATATGTCGCTTTGTTGTACGTCAGTACAGACCTGTCACCGCTGTCTGCTAACTTTAAAAATAAACCTTAAGTCGAACTAAGACACTTTGTTGTATGAAAATACAGACCTGTGTCCGATGTTTGTCTTTTAAAGAAAGTTTGCAAATACCAACAAGTTAGAATCTTTGTCTGTGTGCCTTGATCATAAAAGTATGTCTATGTCTGAGTCACGTAAGATAATTTCCTGATAAATAAAAATGCCAAGGGATATTCCGAAATGTAGAATGTTTAACGGGGTAAAATACCAACAATTGGCTAAATAAGTGTGTCACGACAAACAATCAAAGGAATCAAAAATTCCTAAGTGTGAAAGTTTAAGTACTGAAAGTAAGTATCTGACATCGCTATCTGATTGAACCTTTCTTAGACTATTCTCATCAAAAATATTTTGTTTTAGTATTTAGCTTAGCTTGTAAATTTTTCTAAGTAGTATAGCTTAAGTCTAGATTAAATTTTTTGTCAAAATTTTATTTCTACTTTACTTTATTTTACCTTAGTTTATTTTATTTTATTTTATTTTATTGTATTTTAGTTTAATTTTTTACTTAGATAAAAGGTCAAAAATTACTAAGGGTGCATTCAAAGTTGGATAAAATAAACATTGCGTGAAATATCTTGAACTTAGGGTAAAAGGGTTGGCATAGTTTATCTGGTTACACGATACCGTAGAAAAAGGTTGGAAAAGTTGAAGTTTTTTTTTTTTTTTTTGTTTTTCAAAATTTTCGAAAATTTTTCTAAGTGTTTGATGGTTTCGAATCTAAGACAGACTCGAAGAGGTAACCCTTCGAATCTGTCAGTAGACTCGAATAAGGACCTAGAATCGAGGGTTGGTGGTATAAATAGGTCAACAGTGAAGTCATTTAAGACTTACTGTTTTCGAATCTATACACTCGAGTCTACTGTGGCGATTTCGATTCTATTCTCGAATCTATCGTATTTCTCCTAAACGACATTTTGTCGAGTCTCTTACTTGGTGTTCCGATTCTACAGATACTTCTAGGTATAATCAACCGGATTGTACAAGATTTGTGTAGATTTATACACAATAGGGTTTTTGCAAAATTACCAATTTTGGACTGATAAACAGTTAAATTAAAAGAATAAATCCTTGAATAGAACCTACTTGAACTAATGTATGTGATTTGCCAAGTTCAAAATGGTTAAAATCTTGGGTTTTTGTTGAAATAATGGCCGTCGGCTTTTCGAATCTGTTCGAGAAGCCCAGGGACTTCGAATCTGTCATTAGACTCGAACAGAAACTTATTAGAATCTGTTACATTCGAATCTGTTTCCTTCGAATCTGTACTTTATTAAACTTGTAGAAATTTAATTGTGTTAGATTTTGTACTTAAACAAGTACAAAATAAAACAAATTTGAATTTAAACAAGTTTATTGATTTTAATGAATCTAACAGTTTTGTTTATTGTGCAGATTTGGCGGTTCGAGCATTTGTTCCGAAGCATAATATGGTCCTTAATCCCGACAATAATATCCCTGAGGCGCAGGGTTATCGCCAAATATTGGATTTCCTAGCTGAATCTAGGATTAGCTTTGCTCTGTACCATAACATCCCAATAGTTCTTCCATATGTACGGCAGTTTTACGAGCATTTACAAGTTGATTGCACTGTCACCCCGACAGTTCTAAGAACTAGAATCGCTGGACAGCCGCTAGTCTTTTCTGCAGACATGTTGCGTCAGGTTCTGCAGTTGGGATCTCAGGAACAAGAGGATGGGCCTATTGACTTTCCGTTAAGTATTAGGCAGACTGCTTTTCTGAGGATGGGATACAGTTTAGATGTTGCAAAGTCGTCGTACATGAAGAGTGGCCTGATTGAGCAATGGAGATTCTTGGTGCATGTATTCATGGTCTGTTTTGCGCCGAAGAAAGCTGGATTTGATTATATAGTGTCAAAGATCCAATCTGGGGTTATTGCATTGGTATACAATCGGAAGTTCAGCTTTTCACAGATGTTCTTCTCGGAGTTCGTTCATCAGATTACGGCTCCTGAAAGGGAAAGATTTTTGTTGTACCCAAGGTTCATTATGATGATGATAAGGCACTTCTTGCCAAACCTGCCGCCGTCAGATGACTTTCTGAGTGTTAATATTATGGACAAACGGATTTTCGCTGATTGTTCCTCACACCGAGGAAAATTGGTTGTTCCTGTTGCTCGTCCATTGTTTGGAGCTATTTTGGATAGGAACTTTCAAGCCCCGGAAGATGCCAACTGGGCAGGGGTCGTTGAGTTTCAACCGCAACAACAACAACAACAACGTCAACAACAACAGTAGCCGCGTGCTCCAAGACGCCGTCAGAGACCAGCAGCGAGTCAAATCCAGGCATCAAGGCCTTCTACAAGTGAGCATCCCCAAGCACAGGAAGCAGGGCCTTCAAGTGCAGTTCCTGAATCTGAGCAAATCGCGCAAACACTAGAAGAAATATGGGCATCAGGACCCCATGCAAACGAAGACGTGGCCGCAGCATTAATGGGTGAGCTGCTCAGTCCACCAGAAGGTGAAGATGACGTTTTTAGAGATGTAGAGGAATATGAGCCAGAGAGGGCGGATAAAGGTTTGACCTCATCAGATTCAGAATCAGATGATTTGGAGGAGCAGGAGGTTGAAGCTCCTGAATCAGTGGCTGCAGATCCCAGTATTCAAATCGGAACCTATGGATCTAGGTTGATAGTGAATGAAGCAGCAGGATCGAGGAGGAGAGAGGAAAGGGAATCTGACGATTCAGACTTCGAAGAGGAGGAAGTTGCTCCCTTGGTGACTAGGCAGAGGGCCAAGCGTCACCGGTTCATGCAAGGGTCAACATCAACATCTGAAGCCCAACAGTCTCAAACCCAATCCCAACCACAAGCCACCGCTCCACCATCACCGCCACCTCAGCATCATGAGCCATATATTCCACCACCATTCATCCCTTCTCCCATTCAGTCCATTCCATCTACCTCAACCGCCTATGCTGAAAATCAGAGGTTTGTGCAACTCAAGGGACGTGTTGACTTCCAGCATGTTCAGATCTTAACCCTAACAAAGGCTGTCGGCGAGCTCCAGGCGCATAACGCAAATCTTGATAAGGACAATGCAGAATTAAGGAAGATTGTGGAGAATGTAAGGGACGAAAACACAGAATTAAAATCCTTTATTGCAGATCAGTCTTCAGAGATCCGATCAATGAGGTCCCTCCTTGAGCAGCTCATGAAAAATCTACAAGCTCAGGGGGAGACAAGTTGTAGGGATCAGGAGGTGCAGCGTAGAGAGGATGATGACGAAGGCAATGATCCCGGTGCACATAATGAGAATGAGCCTGTAGATTTTCCTGCAGCTCAGGCTACACAAGTGCAGGGGGAGCCTAGTCAAGGTGAAGGAGAAATGGGAGAAGCTAGTTCATCAAAGGCCTTAGATAGCGACATGATAGATGCGCTGAAGGATATTGAAGAAGAGCTTATGGAATTTGATTTTGAAGATGACGTCGAAGAGTTGGAAGAAGGTGAATTCATTCCAGAGGACGTTGTTGACTGGAAATCAGACGATGAAGTGTTAGATGATGAAGACGATCATGTTAATGAAGTAATAATCAATTCACAACCTGTCACTGAACTATATGAGAGCCAAAATCATAATGTGATTGATATTGATTACATCAAGGTAGCCTCAGTTGAAGACAAAGAACTTGAAGAGGCTGAGAAAGAGCCATCTAGAGCTAATTTGATAAATCTTTGGTTCAAAAAGGAAGAAAAGAAAGATCAGCTGAAGATGAAGAGGAAAATGAGAAATCCAAGTGCTGGAAATTTTGCTGGAGGGATTATAAGCTGGTTCTTTGACAAAGAACTGCAGCTATTTATCTTGAAAAGAAGAGATGGCCTTCAATACTTGAGGCGAACACTGAGAGTGTTCAACTCTCTGCCCAAGATTGAGGTTAAGGAGCTAGCTTGGAAGGAACTGATTAATATAGGCGAAGACCCGTACGCTGAAGTCGTGGCAAGAATTATAAGGAAAGAAGGAAGATCAGGAAAGTTCGAGCGACTCAAGCCAAGGACCGGAAAGAGGGTCGAGGATCAGTCGAGAACAGATCCTCATACAGGTAGGCCATGGCCAGGATGGTATACAAACCTGTGAGGTGTCTAAAGAAAGTGCCAATGAAATCGATGCCACAGAACGTTTTGAGCAACATGAAATGGTGGTACCTCGAGATTGACACTGCTGAAGCCATCATGGAGGATCAAGACGAGCAGGTCATTTTGAAGGTATATGATCCACTGCATTTGATAAACCTATCAAAGGACGACCTGAAAAAGCTTCATGATCAGCCTATCTTCTTTACTGAACCATGGAGATCTGAAGCCAGGAAGTTCCAAAAGGTAGTTAAAGTTTGTATAGATGCTGGATTATATGCAGGCAGTAGTATATATAGCTCTAGTACTTAAATTTGATGTAAATAATTAGAAGCTATCGTCAAGGGGGAGTCTGTTGGTACACCCTGTGTGACGATAGCAGTCTAATCGATCAGCATTTTTGTTTTAAGTAATATTCTGAGTATTGAGAATTAACAAGTGTTTTGATATATATGTTTATATGTGTTTGTCTGTTATTGATTGTGTGTTTGAACTTGATGTAACATATTACAAGAAGTTCAAACATAAAGGTCAAAGATTAACTCAAGCATAAGTAAAACATAAGTTTCATCACTTAAGTGTTTAAGTATTTTGGCTAGATTCGAATTACCTAAGGGAAGACATTCGAATCTGTGATAGATTCGAATGTGACCCTAGATTCGAAAGGTGCCCAGATTCGAGAATGTCATTGTGGACAGACTCGAATGGGCCTTGGGCCAGATTCGTGTTTGGACCACATCAGACTCGAATCAGGGTCTATAATTAGGGATAGACTCGAGTCATTAGTAGACTTTTAGCAGAATTCGTGAGCAATTAAGCTTAAGGCGATCTCGAGTTTATCATCAGCTTTAGGTCCGTTTCAGAGAGAATTAGCTCGTAGGATCGTTCGTGTGTCGTTCGTTCAGCGTCTAATAGTCTCCGTGTTTCGTGGTTGAGAGTTGTCCGTCTACCCGTTAACGAGGA
This sequence comes from Centrapalus pauciflorus, assembly GCA_020465985.1. Lineage (NCBI taxonomy): Eukaryota > Viridiplantae > Streptophyta > Magnoliopsida > Asterales > Asteraceae > Centrapalus > Centrapalus pauciflorus. The sequence goes on along the minus strand of JAANYP010000084.1, from coordinate 73,881 downwards.
TTCCGCACTCGTTTACGGATCCGCGTCTAGATAGATCTTAGTAGTGGTAGACCTTACACACTTTTACACTAGCAGCTCGAACTTCTTCAATTAACAGCATGAACTTTGTATTTACATAGAGATTCTACTAACAGTCTGAGAAGTCTAATTAACAGTTTGAACTACTTAGAATATTTCCCAACAATCTCCCCCTAACTTAAATTCTTTATACAAGACTTAAGTTCTATACAAATAAGGAAATAAAACAAGTAAACTGTTATTTACAAACCAATGCTTTCAAAAACTTACAACTGTGCAAGTTTCTGATTGACAGCCTTCAAAAATTCTCTCTTCAAATCTTCTTTATCACAATATATCCTTACTGATCTTATTTGAATTAGCATAGCCTTTGGAAGATCAAAAAATTCAAAATTGAAGAATATGCAGGAACCATTTGCAAACCTGATTCTGTAAGTCTTTGATTTGACAAACAGACCAACTTGTACAATTTTCATCTCCTTGGCATCTTCTATATCCTTCCTTATTGACTCAGGATCAAAAATGCTCATCAAGTCTTTAATAGCTTGTTTTACTTGTGGGAGGGAAGATCTGACTTGAGTTGTAGTCCCAACGTGATACATCCTTGTCCCAACGTGTTTCTCTTCTTACTAAAAAATGATATCTTAAGTCAATGTTATCCATTGGCTTAGCATACCAATAAGTAATAAGAGGTTTTGAGAAATCATGCTGGTCGAGGGACTTCTCTATCTCCATCACTTGTTGTAGCTGATGCTCAAACAGTACCCTTTTGACCTGATCAAGCTTTGCTTGTGAGATTGACTCTGGTTGAGGAATAGAAGCAACAGCTTGAACAGAGGGAGCAGGATCTCTGGCAGCAGCTTGAACTGAATCTTTTGATCTTTGGACTTCTTGTGGGACTTTGGCTACATTACGTTTTTCCATTTCCTTATCATGGATATCTTGCAGCCTTTCTGTGGTCATGGACTGACCCATCTTCTTTGTGATGCCATCTTCCTTTCACTTTGCTTGACCACAAACCCTCTTAGGTAATCTCCTAAGGTTTCATCATCTTGAATTGGGGCATGGGTTTGCTGGTCTAAAGCCTGATCTTGTTCTTCTGCTATTTTTCTGGCAATCTCAGCATCAAAGGCAATCTGGGCTTCTCTGGTAGAAAATTTGTGCTTTGGAGACTCAATAAGAATGCCCTTGCCCTTATCTTTTGTAGCAGAAGTTGTAGCTTGGACTGAACTGATGGGAGCTTGAATACCTTCTCTTATAACAACTCCAGTTGCTCTTGTAGAAGCAGCTTGAGTTTCTAGGCTAACAGCTTGAGAAGTTGTTGGGACTGTTAGCCTAGATTCTTGGACTGTTGGAGCTGCTTGGACTGTTGGAGCTGGTTGGACTGATTTAGGGATATCCTGATTCTCCCCCTTTTTGGAAGCATTGGTTTGGTCAGGAGGACCTACAACCGTTGTCACATGGGTTCGAATCATCTGCTCTAATTTAATGATCTTATTCCCACAGAGGGTAAACCCTTTATGGAGATAATCCATTCTTTGATTTTGAGACGCTTCTGCCTGCCCGAGTGCAATTATTTGTGCCCCCTGTGCAGCAATGATGGACTGATGATATTCCAACATTGCTACAACAGGTTGCAGCTTGGGATCCGTTAATAACATGAGTTGCAGACTAGCCTCAAGATCAGCAAACGAATGTGGTGCTTGTGATCTATCACTGGCATTAATACCAGAAGTAGTAACCTCTGGGCCCCTCTGTTCTTGGTACTGGGGACTTCCAGATGGTGCTTGCACACCTTCTATTGCCATGGGCGTGGTCTTAATGATGTAGGCACTATCCTGTGCCTCTTGTGCAGAAGCAACAGTAGTGTCAGCCACAGAACCCATATGGACCATCTCTGGTGAGATGTCCACCTCCTGATTGAGGTTGGGAGTGTCCTCAATTGGTGCCCTTTGGGTATTCTGTGCAGAAGTGTCCTCCTGCACAGGGTTATTTGGCTCTTTTATGAGGGCTAAGGAGGAAGGAGCTCCTGGACCTCTTTTTCTTTTGTATAGTTGGAGTGGAGAGGTGGGCTTAACAAAAGGAACAGAAGGCATTTGAGTATCATGAGGAGTGGGTTGGGGTCCTGGGGGTGAAGCAGTAATGTTAGGCTGAGCCTGCTCAGGACCCTCTCCTCTGTTTCTTGGAATGATGCCCATCATTGCAGAAGGCAATGTGACATCTATACTAAAAAAATTGGCACTTGGCTTTAGAAGACTTTTAATAGAAGATAGTGAGTGCCTATGGGAAACATGTATCCTCTTATGTATATTAAAATTTGTGCAAGTTTTTGCAATTATTTCTGCTAAAAATCTAGGATACATCAAAAATTTCCCATTCTTTAGGGAATGATGCCTTAACATCCCCTGGAAAATCATATTTGAAAATTTGAACTGTTGGCCTGTTGAAAAGCACACCAAGGCAGTGGCAATGTTTGATGAAAATTCGGACCAACCAGTTCTTTTAGGGCTAATACACTGCTGAATGATGTGCACAAGATATTTCCATTTAGGTGAAAAGTGTGCTTTAAAGAAAGTAAAAGAATTAGCAGGACCCCTATATCCAATATTATAAAGACCAGAATGTAAAGCATTAAGGGATAGGTCTGTTATACCTGAGGCATCTTGAAGATGCAGATGTTGTCTAATGGATTCCTCAGTCACTGTGATGGTATTTCCATCGATTTTGGATTTTAGAGATGAGACTCCATTGATGGTTTTTAAAGAAGCACGGTTCCAGAACTGCTCAATATGTGAGATGTATATGGTGGGATTGATATTGAGGGCATGGTGGATATGGGAACTTCGAAGAAAGTCCATCATGTCATGGAACGATTGAAGTTCAGAGTGTTTGAGAGAGTAGGGTAAGCAATTGTGTTCTTTGACGAACTCCATTGAGGATCAATCGGAGATTTTAGGGTTCCAGTGATGTGCGTGGGAATTGTTTCAGAGAATCAAGAAGGGTTCAGGAAGATATTTTGCAACTGGTAGTTACAATTGAACGAGACTGGAACCTTTAAAGGTTTTGAAAAATATCTAAACCCGCGCACACACTTATGGAAATGACCAGATTACCCTGCACACTTTGACAGATCAAGTGAAACAACTAACAGTCCGAGAAAATGAACTAGCAGCTTGAGAAAATACTCAAGCTGTTAGTTGTAATTTAGGCTACTGCTAATGAAACAGTGACTCCCCCTTAATCAAGCATATGGATAACTAAAAAAGGAATTAATCCATATTAACCATACCAATATTTGATACTAGGAAGGTGAATCTTCCTACATCAAATGGTTTTGTAAATAGATCAGCTAACTGATCATCAGTGTGAATTTTGGTAACTTGGATTAATTTCTTCTCATTGCAATCCCTTATAAAGTGAAATCTAATTTCTATATGCTTGGTTTTGGGAAATTTCACTGGATTTTGTACAATGCTAATTGCACTTGAATTGTCAATATAAATGGGAGTGGATAGGAAATTCATACCATAGTCTCTCAGTTGATTTTGAATCCACATCACTTGGGAGCAGCAGCTTGCAGCTGCTACATATTCAGCTTCAGTGGATGAAGTGGAAACAGTTGTTTGCTTTTTGCACTGCCAAGAGACCAACCTTGTTCCCAAGTATTGACATCCACCAGTTGTGGATTTTCTGTCAATGTTGCATCCTCCATAATCACTGTCAGAATAGGTTGTTAGTTCAAGAGAAGAGTCTTTAGGATACCAGAGGCCTAAATGTGACTGGCCTTTGAGATATCTAAAGATTCTCTTAACAGCAACCAAATGAGAATCCTTTGGAGAGCATTGAAACCTAGCACACACACAAACAGCAAACATAATATCAGGTCTAGAAGATGTTAGATACATAAGAGATCCTATAAGAGATCTGTATAAAGGAATGTCCACATCTATGCCATCTTTGTCTGTATGGAGCTGCTTGTGAGGATCCATAGGAGTACTTGCAGTTTTGGTGTCTTGATACCCAAACTTTTCCAGTATGTCTTTAACATACTTTGATTGACTTATGAAGAGACCAGTGGGCTTCTGCTTGACCTGCAATCCTAGAAAGAAGGTGAGTTCTCCCATTGAACTCATTTGAAACTTTTTGTGCATTAAGGCCTCAAACTCTTTGCACAAACAATCATTTGTTGAGCCAAAGATGATATCATCAACATAGATTTGTACAAGCAGAATCTCATCTTTGATGGACTTTGTGAATAATGTTTTGTCCAGAGTGCCTCTCTTGAACCCATTCTGTAGAAGGTATGATGACAGAGAGTCATACCATGCTCTAGGAGCTTGATGGAGGCCATAGAGAGCCTTGTCTAGCTTGTAGACTCTGTCTGGATACTTGTAGTCCTCAAAACCAGGAGGCTGACACACATAGACCTCCTCTTCAATTGTGCCATATAGAAAGGCAGACTTCACATCCATTTGATACACTTTAAAACCTTTGAAGCTTGCATAGGCCAAAAACAGTCTGATTGCTTCAATTCTTGCCACTGGAGCAAATACATCATCATAATCTATGCCTTCCTCTTGAGTGTACCCTTGGGCTACTAGTCTTACTTTGTTCTTGATAACTATCCCTCTCTCATCCTTCTTGTTTCTGAACACCCATCTTGTACCAATGGCTCTCTTTCCTTTAGGGAGATCAACAAGTGTCCATACATTCTGAATCTTGAATTGTAGAAGCTCTTCCTGCATTGCTTCAATCCAGGATGAATCTTTCAAAGCTTCTGATGCCTTTTTAGGTTCTAGCTGAGACATGAAACATGCATGTTCAAAAGCAGCTAGACTGAATTCAGGAACTGCTGATTCAGTAGCAGCAGTTTCATTTTGAACCATTTTCCTAGTTTGCACAGGTGTACGTGGATCACCTATTATTTGATTCAGAGGATGATACTTGTGAACCCTGAGTGTAGGCTCTCTATCTGTCTGAAAAGAGGATCCAAGATTTGTATCATCTCCATCAGGACCAGTGGATGGTTCAGCTTCTGGAACAGCTTGACTTCAATCTGGGACTGTTTCCCTTTGTGTTGGAGCTGTTCTCTCAGGACTTGGAAGTTGCACTTCAGTGTCTGGATTTGAACCATGTTGAGCATTTAGAACCCCTGGAGGGTCACAAGACAGAAGTGGTAAGATTGTATACTCATCCCAATTGTTTGAATCTGCAGCAGTTTGAAACTTTGTGCCAACAGCTTGATTATTTGTGCTACCAGCATGAGAATTTGCATTGACAGCATGAGAATTTGTGTTGACAGCTTCAATCCTGTTTGCATCAACTTCTGTAGTATACTCAACAAAGCTCAGAGAATTTGTTAGTGAATCTAAATCAAACAACCAATCAGGACCAGTGCCTTTGATATTTGCAGTATTTTCATTAAATTCAACATTGGCACTTTCTTCAATGGTTTTAGACACACTGTTATATACTCTATAGGCTTTGCTTTGATTTGAGTATCCTACAAAGAAACCTTCTTCAGCCTTACTTTCAAACTTCCCTAAGTGAGTCTTAGTATAAAGAATGGTACATGGACAGCCAAAAGATTTGAAAAAGGCTATTAAGGATAGTCTATGATGGAATAGCTCATAAGGAGTTTTTCCTTGAGATGGAACAATCTGTACCCTGTTTAGAACATAACAGGCTGTATTGACTGCTTCTGCCCAAAAGGTCATTGTCAGTTTTGAATCAGCTAGCATGGTTCTAGCAGCCTCAATTAATGTTCTGTTCTTTCTTTCAGCTACACCATTTTGCTGTGGTGTTCTTGGTGCACTATGTTGCCTAGCAATACCTTTGGACTCACAAAAACTGTTTAGAATATGATTTTTAAACTCAGTTCCATTGTCTGATCTAATCACCTTGACTTTTGAGTTGGATTGGTTTTCTATCTTAAGAATAAATGACTTAACTAGCTCAGCAGTTTCATCTTTAGACCTAAGAAAGTAAACCCAAGTAAATCTGGTGAAATCATCAACAATGACTAAACAGTAAGCCCTTTTATTCAAACTCAAAACAGATGTTGGACCAAATAGATCCATATGAATCAGATGAAGAGCAGATGAGATTGAATTTACTTCTTTGGCCTTATGAGAAGTTTTGTGTTGCTTGCCTTTAAGACATGCTACACATTGATCATCACATATGAACTCCTTTTGTGGTAAACCTCTTACCAGATTCTTTTTGACTAAAACATTCATAGATTTGAAGTTCATGTGACACATCCTTTTGTGCCAAAGAGCAGACTCATTGGATGATGCTTTGGATATCAAACAATTTAAAGTACTTGATTTGGATAAAAGTTCTGTGTCCAAACATTATACATTGTCCTTTCTTGGTGTTCTTAGTAAAACAAGATTTTCAGGAATTTTAAAATCTTTTGAAAGGACAATGCACTCAGAATCTGTAAACAAAACAAGATTTTGTTTGTCACAGATTTGAGACGCACTCAATAAATTATACTTAAGCTGTTCAACATACAAAACATCATTGAAAGTCATGTTGCCTGCATTAACAGTACCTTTACCTGTTTGAATTTGAGAACCAGTTTTATTGGACAATTTCTGGTTCTTGTTCCTCTGATTTCCCCTTACCTGCTGTTGTTTGGGAAAATTTTGAACACCATGCTTTTGGCATGCGCAGACTGGAACATTTTTACCCCTTTTATTATTCTTTGAAGAAGACGCAGTGTTACAGTTAGAAGGTACAGAAACCTGTGGAGCAGCATTGCACACATTCATCTTCTCCTTTCCTTTCTTATTGGGGACTTGGATTTCTATAGGTGCACTCATTGTTTTGTGTTCTTTCTCAACTGCTGGGCACTCACAGTCTCTATTTTGAATCTGATCTTCTTTAGATTCAGGACTGTTATCAAGGATAGGATCTACAGTAGTCATAGACTCATCTAATGGTTCATTGACCAGCCTATCAGCAATCTCACTCATTGGATGAATGTATTTGTTGTTGTATGGAGGTGGAGTAGCTCTGTAGCCTATACCTTCTTTGGGATTAACCTGAGATTTTACCCTATCTTTAAATTGGACTTCCATTAGGTGTTCCAGCTTTTGATTTGCCAATTTGAAGTTACCTAGATCTATATTGACAGATTCTAGTTTCTTATTAGCCTCTAACACCTTTTGTTCAGTCTCTTCTACCTTTCTATTCAGGGAGTCTATTTTCTTATTTAGCTCCTTTTTCTCCCACTCATGATATGTTCTATCATGTCCCATTTGAATCTCATTATCCTTATAGTCATTGATCTGTTTTTCAAGATCTTCTATTGCTTGCATGTATTCATATCTCCTTTCTTCCATCTTAGCTAGAGTTTTACACATGCTCTCATTATGATCTCTGTACTTTTTAACCATATTTTTGCATGTTTGAGAGCAGAGTTTAGAATTTACCTCAGATGGTAGTTCAGTGGAGGAGACATTTGATGTTTCTGCCATTAGAGCTTGATTTTGAAACTCTTCCTCTGTCTGATCACTCCAATCAAACACATTGTCTTCTTGAGAGACAAGTGCTTGTGATGATGAAACCTGATTAGTCTTCTGAGGCATTGATGACTGTTGACCTTGAGATCTGCATTCTCTAGCAAAGTGACAAAGTTTGTGACATTTGAAACACTTAACTTTTGACTTATCAAAAGCTGGTTTGCCCTCTGCTCAGGCTGGAAAGGTGGTTCAGCCAGTTCTTTTCAGAAACCTTTTGGCCCTCATGGTCAGCATTGCATGTTGCCATTTCAGATCCATCTCTTCTAGATCATCTGGATGAATTTGTTCTAGATCTTTAGCATTTAGAGCAAACAGTCCATCATTAGCAACAAAAGCCTCATAGTGAGCTTCAGTAGAGTTGCCATCACCACCTGAAAAAGAATCACTGCAATTAGATTTTTCTGATGACAGAAGTGCAGTATTGTGATTATAAGAAAGAGATTTCTTTTTAGTATCAATCTCAGTCTCAAACACTCTCAGACTGTTGTACAGATCATCTAGTTCTATTTCATCAAGAGTGTCTTTTGTTCTCCATTGAGCAGCATAAACTGTCCATTCTTCTCCAAGAGATCTGAAAACTTTCTGTTGACCTCATCTTGATCCAGGCTGACTTTTGCACTTTCCAATTCACTTATCTGTTTGTTGAACCTGTCAAAAATTTGAGTAAGGTTTTCATTCTTGCCACCAGAAAAGTTCTCATACTGCTGTTTCCAAAGATCCTTTTGATTTCTCTTGGTACTGCCATTACCAGCAAATCTTTTTCTAAAGCAATCCAAAGAGAATGAGCAGTATAAAACTTTTTGAACTGATATTGATAAGCATTGGGAATGGCTATTCGTAGAAGTGTAAGAGCTTTCACTTCATTCATTCTAGCCTTCCTTTCAAGTTCAGTTTTTGGAGGAGTTTTGACTGGTTTTCCCTCATCATCAAGTTCTGGATCAACTACAAGAGGAAATTCAACAGCTTCCCATATGGCATAATCAATGAATTGAATATGCTGTTGAATCCTGAGTTTCCACATCTCAAACTCAGTGGGCTTGAGCATAGGCACTTTGAGTCCTTGCCCAGATCCACTGCTGCTATTATCAAATTCCATTGCAAAAGCTTAAAAATTTAAAAGAAAGCTTTCGACTTTGAAAAACAAAGAACAACCTGGCTCTGATACCACTTGTCAGGATCTGAACTTTAACTATCTAAGATTAACTGATTTGAATTGATCAGAGTGTAAACCAATAATCTTGTATTAAATCAAAGTCTAATTAAGAAGTTTACGGAATAACACTTAATTATTTTGATAAAAGCTTTCAGAATTCATAACAGATAAGCATTAGAAATAAACAAAATTGCTTGTATTGCTGAATCAGAATAATTACAATCACCTCTAATCTGTTTGATTAGACGAAGAACACAAATTGTTCTTAGGGTTTTACAACCTTAGAGGCTTATGAAAACTTAAACAAAAAGCAATTACAAACTTGAATATGCAGAAACTTCTAATACAATAGAAAAACCTATTCTATGTATTTTATAATGCTTTCTGATTTGTTTCCTTGAAGGACTCTGACTTCTTTGATAGTAGATATGCTGGAATCTTCGTGTAAATATCTTTTCCTGAATATCAGCACATTCTGTTTATAAAACTGTTGAGCAGCTTGAATTTCTTAGCAGCTTGAGCAGAGCAGCTTGAGTGAAATTACTCTGGCAGCATGAACTTTTACATTAGCAGCTCGAACTTCTTCAATTAACAGCATGAACTTTGAATTTACATAGAGATTCTACTAACAGTCTGAGAAGTCTAACTAACAGTTTGAACTACTTAGAATATTTACCAACAAACAAGTTTCATAAAAACTCAAGTTTATAAATCAATACTTTTGTTTTAGGTTTGTTTTCTTCAAATGTGTTTATAAATAAATAAACACATTATGTAAGTATAGATATTATGAAAAACAAGTTATATAAGTGTGTTTATAACCTTTTATACAATTGGTTTTTAAATAAACAACAAGAATCACAAGTCGTTTCAAGTTTATGAAATCCGGATTTTCGGCAGAAATATTACGTCGACTTTGAAAAATCATAACTAATTCATAACTTGAAAAAATGAGTTGATTATTGTCTCAAAAGTTAAATCTATGTCTTAACTAAAAATCTGAAGGTTTTCATACTTTAATATGGAGTTTAGAACCCCCAAATATTATTTGGGAACCCGAAAGTTTGACAGCTCAAAAATGGCCAACATAGAGTTTTTAACGAGATTTTTCCCCAACCTTAACACCTCAAAAATGGCTGTTCTTAACTTAAAATTTTTTTTTTTGTATATAGTAGTTTTAAAATTTTTTTGTATATATAAACTTGACGTTTTAAGTGGGCTTTATTTATAAACTTTTAATGTTGGGTGATTTAAAACATAAAACCATTATACATACATATTATCATATATATGGGAGTTAGTATGTCCATCATATCATTTAGAACTCGGTTAAACGCGTCCGATGTCATCACTCATCAACAACGCAAAAACCGTCATTTTTACGCTCATTTTGCCATCAACTTACGGTGAGTCTTCATAGCCCCTATGTTCACTATCTATTGGGGTGGAAATACATGCACTATTTTCATATGGACATCAAAACTGTTTATTTCTTATATGTATTACACATGTGTTTATGTGGATCCATCAGCCCGCATATCATGAACCGTTAATTACATTTATTTATAAGCGCGAATATATTGTGGATAGATCTATCGGGAGTCATGTCCCCCATTCGGGTTAGTCTTAACCGGCTAACAGTGGAATGCATATTTATTTAACACACGGTATTACAGTCGGGTATACTGCACAGGGCAAACTCATTTAAGTAAGCTTCGGTTGCATGATAGTTTATGTAATACATACATGGAATTTATACTTTATAAATTCAACTCATCTGATAATGTGTATACAATTGGTCTTTTCGTGTAAACCTATGAGCTCACCAACAATTTGTTGACGTATTTTAGCATGTATTTTCAGGTAATTAAGACAAGCGCATTCATCGGAATCATTCCAAGGCTTCCGTTCATTTTGGAGTCGCATCATTTTCAAACTTGGAGATTTATTTGCATCATTTTTATAATCCAGTTATGTAATTAAGTCTCTGTAACTTACGAACTACTCTTCATTTGATTCGGGTTATGTAAAAAAGTTAAATATTTTGAAGTTATATCAATGTATTTTTCTGAAAACGTCCATGTAGTGGTCGTTCGTTATAATTATGGTTACGCTTCTGCACTCGTCACGCCTCGCTGCCAACCGGGGTAGCAGGGTGTGACATCGTTTTCTTAATTTGCCATGTAATTTGTTAAAATCAAATTTTAAATTCACTTCAATTTAATTAAATCTATTATATTAAATACCTAACTTAACTAATTTAATAATTAATTAATTATATACATTTGAATACATGGTGCAACTTACACTATTATAAATTCATTGATATTTTATTTGTTGTTTCTATAATAATTTTTTGATTTATGAAAATTAAATAAAAAACAGTTATTTAAGTATCCCTTGTAGTACACGGATAACAAACTAATGTGTGTGTGTGTGTAAGTATTTATGTATGCATGGAGTCGGGTTCAAAAAAGTATCTCTCGAAATCAACTCCACCTGATTGTACCAACCTTAAAAACTTGTTTATTTTTTTTTTCTCATAACCATGTTTAAATTAACTATATACATATGATATATGAATTTGACATACATTCACACTTTCTGTGTCTTTAAAAATTATGTGAACGTTCATCTAGATGAATGATCATTCACACCATTCACATGATCTTTTTTTACAATTCAAAACATTTATGATGTTGATCCTTTTGATAAAAAGTCTTATAATATTGTCTTATACTTGTTTATGCAAAAAATATATATGTGGATGATCACTCACAAATGGGTACGTTGGGCACACTAGAAACTCATAGGTACGCTAATGAACCTGATTCTGTATGTATGTATGTATGTATGTGTGTGTGTGTGCGTGTGTATTGATAATTCAATTTCAACAACTCAATCAACAATTAAACATTAATAACATTAACAACAATCATCAACACATGATATCGAATGCTTATATTGAGAGAGAAATTTTACATTGCGTTCTTGATGACTTGCTGTACACTTCTTCTCTATTGTATTCTTCTATCTCAATTTGTGCAAGCATACGTCTTACCTGTATTATTTTTATGAACAGTACCACTACACCTTATTTATACTAAAATAATAAGTATTTAGTAATTACAAAATAGTCCATAAACTTTTACAATTAATTATTTTCATCACTATTTATATATGTACCCAAAATAGTCCAAATAGTCATCGTGAAATCCATTATCATGAAAGAATCACTCTTATTTGTTCCGGTATAATCACTTTGGACTAGCAGTTTATAGACACACAGACTGTCATACTCGATGTGTCCTAAAAATGTATATGATAAGCTCTAGACACAATGTGCATCAAATGAAGTCGGAGACCGGAGCAAATGTCTTCCTTGTTTCAATATCAATAATATCCAAATGATATATCGATAGAAATGTGCTATATCTCCGTGATTATTGAAATAGATATCTTTTGACAGATAACTGAGTAGTTGGTGGGGTTAAGTGCATGCGTCACTGGGTCCATGACATCTTTTTCAATATCAAGTCACTTAAGGCTTGATAGATGATGTGGATTACCCACCTGACACAGTGTAGATTAGATTATCTTTTCTTCAAATCCTTTCTCAACTCTCAGCTCTCTACAATTTTTCAACTAAGCTCCCTCCGGCTCACTTTTGATAAATAAATTTAGTCAGCTTTATAGCGAAAGCATGATCTGATGCACCACTATCTCCTTTTGTTAGGAACAAATATATAGAGATGAAAACAATTATAATTATAAGTATAGAAGTCTATGGTCAATCATGTAATTAGATGATAGTTAGATATTAGGTTAGTATAAATAGGAAAATTCCATAGGAATTTTCAAAGAGTTTGTCATTTTCATCTTTGTATTTCATGTTGAGAGCAAATTCAATCATTCAATAAAAGAGATTTGTGTGTTATTGTTGTGATTCATCTAGATCTATTATTATCAATTGGTATCAGAGCTTAGGGGGTGAATCAAAATAATAATAAAAAAATCTTGCAAGAAATCAACAAAAGTTCAACCGAAAAAGTCAAATTTTGTGCAGTGATTTTCTGGAATTTTTAAAAAATTCCTACGTTGACGGAATGAGATGAACTTTTGATATGATTTGAAGATCAACAAGATAAAGATCCAGTAAATATTTCAAGTCCTAATTCGACACGAGCAGGGAGTAATCGAAATTTTAATTTCTGAAATTCGTTTTTTATGTTCTTGAGATCGATTATTGGAATTTTTTTGGATTAGAGTTAAAGGCTACAAATTTGAACGAGTCTAAGGGTTATTATAGCAAACAATTCCTGAAAAACTCAAAGCCTAATTCCAAATACGTTGAGAGTAATTTGATTTTGAAGTTGTTGAAATCGTTTTTCTAACCGAAACAGAGCTAAACCTTTGAAAATTCATGGAAAATTCTCTGTTTATCCAATTGTTCTGCTTATTAGGTATGTTGTGCGTATAATATACATGTTTAGTTTCCTAAAATTTCAGATTTTAATTCCAAGAACTGAGTGAGAAATCGATCAATTTCAGAAAGTCATCACTATGTGTGTTCTTGGTGTTTTCATAGTGTGTTTAATTCAAATTTTGAGTTTTAGATGATGAATTCCAGATACATTTTGATGCATGATAACATATTGAGTTCGGTTTTTGATTTAGAGTTGATTGGTATATGATTTGTTTCATAACTCTAACATTTGATCGATCAATTTTACGTTTCTGTTGATTTTGTGTTCTTCGTCATATCTTGTAATTTCAAGTGTAACCGTTTTTGGTAAATTCGTTTTTGTTATTAAAAGTTGTTTGAAAGTTGTTTGTGTTAATTGTTTGCAGGTAATTTGGATCAAGGAGAAGTTTTTTTTTTTTGAGTGTGCGAGTTTTTTCAAGTGTTGTGCAAGTTTTATACTTCCTCATCAGAGTTTGGTCCTTCTTCATCAGAGTTTGATCCTTCTTTACCCGAGTTTTATCCTTCTTCACCCGAGTTTTGTGCTTCTTTACCCGGGTTTTATGCTTTTTTATAAGAGTTTGGTCCTTCTTCATTAGAGTTTTATCCTTCTTCATTAGAATTTTGTCATTCTTCATAAGAGTTTGGTCCTTCTTCACTAGAGTTTTATCATTCTTTATAAGAGTTTGATCCGTCTTTAGGCTCCGTTTGTTTTTTTAAGAGTTTAGACGTCTAAACACTTTTTACCGTCTGTTTGGTAAGATGTTAAAAAAGGTCTAAAATCTGTTTAGATAAGATTGTTTGTTTTTTAATTTTAAAAAAAATGTCTTATTACATACAATTTATCAAATTTATAGTTTTTAGCATTAAAATATTTAATTTTTTTTAATTAAAATAAAAAAACCTTTTACCTAATAAATTATTAATCTACTAGTTATTTGCCCATGTATTACCTGAGATATATTTATAAAATAATATTTTTTTTAAAAATACATATAAAATTAAATTAGTATATTACAATTATAAGTTTTTAATAATTAAATGCTAATATTAAAACTCAATAAATAAATTTTCTAAACGATATAAACTATAAAATTAAAATACATAATATACGAATAAATGAAAATTTTACTGACTGGAATAGAATGTTAATCCATAGATTTTTAACTATATATATAGATTTATTAAATGTTTTAATTAATATGATAGTAAAATATCATAAATAGTTTATAAAAAATAATTAGAGTTATTAACTTTCATTAACATTAGATAGAAATTATAGTAATAAGATAGGCGGGAAAACAAAATTGAGATGCCACGAAAGAGTGTCATGTGGCAAAATTATATTGTTTTATTAATAGATATAGATATAGATTGATGTATTTTGTTTTAAGAGAAAATGCATCATGATTAATTAATTCTATTCAAAACAAATTCTTACAAGTATCAACCGATTGAAACATACCAAAACATACGAAATAAAGTATCATAACAACTAATCAATATTTATAATTGTCTCTCAATTTCTTCACGTAAATTAGTCATGTATTATCGATCGGTCGTACTCCTATAATCTTGAACTACTTGAGCCGCCACATCCATGTCACCACCTTGTCCATCTAAGACGCGTGTCATCCATTACTACAACATAAATTCAACCCAACAATTATAATAATATCAGTAAATTCAATCCAACATTTAATCTTGTGTAAACTTTCGCCTAAATTATTACGATCAACGGGTATTTTGTATTCACATCATAATCCAGTCAAATATAAAACCTACTGATTAATATACAAAAAAGACTCATATAAAGAAGTATTTTATATTCACATCATACAGTCAGCTCAAATCATTTATATAAAAGGAAACAAAATACAGGTTCCTACACTAGAGATATATCATATATATGAGTTGTCATGAATGTGTGTTGTGGGATGCTTTTGAGTTTTTATTAACTATGGCATGGTCAGACCTTAATAATAACATATTCGAACGAAAAGATTGGTCAAATATAAGCGTAATTATCATAACTACCATATAATGGCCGGATGAATCACAAAATGCCCAAATCACAAATGATAAATTTCATCCAAAAAACATGCCTCCAATGAATCACAAAATGCCAAAATCAACATATTCTACGCTACTTTGTACAGGGTGAAACATACTCAAATCATCAAAATCAAAAGAAGCAAGTAAATCAACTCCAAAAATTCAAGAAAAGAAACCATAAACAAGATAATGCAAGAGCAACGTCTCAATGAAAATTACCTATCTTGACTAGCAGTATACCAAACAAGCAGAAGTTTAAGTAGTTAACATTTTGCCACAAAAATTCGGTAACCAAGCTTAAAGCACCAGACACCTATACATCCAATAAATAATTAAAAATTTTGCATTTCAAAACTAAAACTGGCATTGTTATCTTGCAATTCTAGTCTTTTTTCATATATCAAATAAGATAAACAATAAGCTGCAGGTATAACTACAAGCATCATAAAAACTGTCCTTTATAAAGAATGGGGATGCACAGCTTGAAACAGAAAACAAAGCAACTGTATTGAAAAAGCACAGAATTTGAACAATTGGTTTACATGTATGTACCAAATAGAAATTATACCTTTGGGTTTGCAGGAACTGAAATTAGACCTTTGGGTATATAATTACCCATATATGCATTTGCATTCCAAACTACACAGGCTTTATTTTATAACTTGTACCTAAGATTTTCAATCATTTCCTTCAAAGTAATATAAAAGAAACCACCAAAGATTTATATTATACAATACTACACTCCATACTCAAATCAAGTAATTAAATTACAAAAAGGCGGGGTCCATTTTACCAGACACCATTTTCAACTTCATCTTTTGATAACCCTTTTCCCAATACTCAATGTACAAGTCTTGGTGCATTGGGTACAAAAGTATTTGAGAATTGTGATTTCGGAAAATGGTTCTGTTTGTGACCAATTAAACTAAACCTGCACATACTTATTTTTTCACACATTTATCCATATTACTTGCTGCACACTTTCCTTGATAACAGCACATAATTATTCACTACAAACACAGACATGGCTGCACACACTTGTATATTCTGTTTTTGTTCAATTAAGAGTGCTGTGGGGCTGCTGACAATAAAACATAATTCTAATTCATAACAGCACATCATTATATTCTGTTTTTGTTCACTACAAACACACACATGGTTGCACACACTTGTATATTTCATAGCTTAATTCATAACACTGGGCCTGGGTCTGATTTTATGACTCTAATTTTATGACTCTAATATGCACCTATTTGAACGTTGCACACAAATATAACAACTGTCGTGGCTGTAATTTCAATATCAAGTGTCCATTAGGAGTGCAAACATTAGCTTATAATTTAGGTTTTTGGGTTGTTGATTGGGGTGAATACGCAAACACAATGTCACATTTTCACTGCATTTATTTATGCACAAAGCCTGGTGAAAAGGTCTGAAAACCCAAACTGGAAAATGTTAATACTTCATGTTAAACAACACCTGAAGCTATTATCTCAAATAAGCTTTCATGATTTCCAACTTTTTATGTTAGTACTTCATATGAGCAGTACTTACTAGGACATGGTGTTTCTCAAATAATCTGAATATAAAGAACCAGAATTTAAACTGTTATGCAGCTGATGAAAGCCTGAAAAGGACACAAAAATCCAATTTGGTCTCGCAGGACTAAACTAGGTTGAATTAGATAGGATCTAATATTATTGCAACAAACACACATCATTCTAAAACAATCAAGCAACAAACATAACACAAAATTAAACCCAATAAATATGAATACAAAGCAACACTTTCAGTTAAATACCCATTTGAAATCTATACGAAAAGAAGAAAACTCACTTACCTTAGTTACACCCAGGCCATGAAGAAGATGAAGCAATGAAATTGTTATTTTTCTCTCTCAAAATCCACACGTATTACCTTATATATTTGTAAGCTCACCAGTTGTGAATATAGGTTTAAAATGAGATCGGAAATCGGATAAACTACTGTCGATTTCTGCAAATAGTAGAGAAGGAATGAAAATCGGAAAAGGAGGCCAGGCGTTTTCAATCTGAAGCTTGATTTACAGACGAAGGGGACGGAATGGTGAATGGAGAGTCGGAGTGGGGAGGAGCAAAGGCCACCGGAGACTCGAAGAGGGGAGGACGATGGTCACCGGAAAGGGGATTGACGATGGTAGGAAGACGATGGCAAGGAGACGACAGCAACGTGAGAAGATGGAAGGAGCGTAGAAGGAGCGGGGCACAGGGTTTAGAATCAGACGGCAGAGTTTAGATAAAATACGTTTTCCAGATCTATTCAAAACAGAGCACAGTCAGACAATAGACGTCTGATTAGATGAAAAAAAACAAACAAGATTTACCCTCTTTTGTCTGACCGAATCAGACAAAAGAGCTCAATAAGATAAAAGTGGAAAAAACAAACACACCCTTAGAGTTTTATCCTTCTTCATTAGAGTTTTATGTTTCTTCATAAGAGTTTGGTCCTTCTTCATTAGAGTTTTTAGCCTTCTTCATCAGAGTTTGGTCCTTCTTCATCAAAATGACATATGAACATTTTTCAAAGTTTGAGCTGATTGAAAAACTTACCCAATCTGAAAAGCTTCGTAAGAACAATTACGACATTCTTATTCAGATTAATACTGATAAAGCTCTTGCTTTACTTGATGTATCAATATTGAAATAAGAAATTCAGAGCTTGAAAGTCAAACAAAATTCTGAGAGTACTGCTCTTAATTTGAAAATATCTGAATTAGATAAAGAACTTGATGAGTTGAAACGAGAGAATCTTCATAGTACAACTCATATGAAATATCTTTTGCTTGGAAGATCTGAACTATATAAGAAAGTTAAAGATGTTGAAGAAACACTTTCCAAGATAAATCAGACTGATCAAAATTGTATTTTAAAGAAATCTGAAGAATTTTTTACTCTTGGAAAATAGTTGTCTTTAACTAAAGATTCACTTGAGAAGGAAAGACATGAGTTCTTACTGAAAGAACAAGATTTTAAAGCCAAATCTAAATTTTTTGAAGAAGAAAGAAAGATGGTTTTAATCAAAAAACAATCTTTTAAGACTGATTACCAATCATATGATAATGACAGAAATTCTTATTTGGTCATTATCAAAGGATTAGAAGATCAGATATTTCATCTCACCAAACAATTGAATGATTCTCCTTCTTCAAAAGAATTAGAGGTTAAAGATCCTTCAGTTTTTTCAAAATTTAAATATGATCACTTTGATTCATCCACAGAAAGTGAAAAGAATCCAACTGAATTCTCTAAGTTTGATTCATCTTTAGATCTCAAACTTAAGTAAGTGTTAAAGATACACAAAGGCAAAGATAAAATTATTGAACCACTTCCAGTTAAGATTCACACTGGTGAATCTTCGAAGTCAAATCTTCCTAAAGTTTCTGAAAATACTGGTCATTCTTATCAGAAAAACACCAAGTATTATCAGAAACAGGGAAGAACCGGACAGATTTTCAAAAAGAAGAGTTCGCTAAATTCTGATCATTCATGTTTAAGTTTCTTTAGAAATTCAGATATTCCATTTTCTAATACTCAAAGAAATTTATTCTCAGCTTTTGAGAAAGAAGCTGAAAAATATAATCTGTAATGGGTACCTAACCCAAGTTTAAGTGGGTCCCAAAACCCGTTTTGAGATAGGTACCCAAAAGTGATAAAAAGTCTGGATCCAAATCAGTTTAGATACCAAAGAAATATTGATTTTGCAGGTTTAAAAGGTTTCTAGTCATATCAGACTGGAACCCGGACTTCACCTCACCAGGCTTCTAGTTAGTACAGACTAGAACCTGGGCTTCATCTCACAAAGGTTCCTATTCAAATCAGTTCAGGACCCGTTCTTTACTTTAATAGGCTCTTGATTATTTCAGGTCAAGACCCGTGCTTCAACTCAAAATGGTTTTTAGTCAATTCAGACAAGAACCCGGTCTTCATTGGAATTGGATTTTGTACTTTCAGTACAGAGTCCAAGCTAATGGTTTTCAGTTACTTCAGACTAAAGCCCAAGCTTCTGCGACATATGGCTTCTAATCACCTCCGATTAGAACCCGAGTCTGAGATACAAATTTTACTGTAATTCCTGCCCTAAATTCAACTCCGAAGCTGAAATTGCCAAAGAGGGAGTTTTATTTTCATAATTTTTTGCTCCTGTTTTACTTTCCATGAGTTGACTAACTTTTTGTGCTTATTTCCAGGGGGGTTTCAGATACTTTGACGATGTCATTTTTCAAAAACTGTGTGTCTTTTTTTTTCACGAAAATATTTTGTGCACACATAAAACGTTTTTGAGCTGAAAGAGAATTTTTTTATGATTCTCTGAACATATCGTTGAGGTTAATTGATCTAATCTCTTTGATTTCTCATAATCTCATTGATTCTGAGATTCTCTTTGTAATAATTCTTCCGTTTTATTCATTCTAAATTCTCCAATGAGCTAATTCTTTCATAAAAATCTGATTCATTTCATTTCTTATATCAGATTTTACATTTCATCCTGAGATCTCCCAACGCATCATTCCCAAACATTCATTCTGAATTACATCTTCTAGTTCATCTGAGCTAAAAATCCAAATCTTTAGCTATGATGATATCCCATGAGCTGAAACGCTAAATACTAATTCTGCTAACTTCGATTATGCACCTAATTTATGTGATACGCATAAATATCGCTTCTTTGGTCTAACCATAACCGGAAGACCTACCCAATGAGCAAACCATTTATAGTTTGTGTGGGTGAGGGGTCCTTAGGTCTATTGGTTGAGAAGTGTCAGTTATCACGGGATACAGACAGGGCAGAGCAGAGGTAAAACGTAAATGAGAGGGGTATATTGAAAGGAGATGGCGGTGCATCAGATCATGCTTTCACTATTAAGCTGATTGTCTTGTATTTCTCAAAAGTGAGCCGGAGGGAACTTAGTTGAAAAATGTTGAGATCTGAGAGTTGAGAAAGGATTTGAAGAAAAGAAAATCCTACCTACACTGTGTCGGCTGTGTAAACCTCAAAATCTATCAAGCCCTAGGTGACTTGATATTGAAAAAGACGTCATGGACCCAGTGACGCATGCACTTAACCCGGAGATATAGCACATTTCTATCGATATATTATTTGGATATTACAGACATTGAAACAAGGAAGACATTTGCTCTAGTCTTCAATTTCATTTGATGCACATTGTGTCTAGAGCTGATTATATACACTTTTAGGACACATCGAGTCTAACAGTCTGCGTGACTATAAACTGCTAGTCCAAAGTGACTAAGCTGGAACAAATAAGAGTGATACTCTCATGATAAAGTATTTCACGATGAATATTTGGAAATCCTACCAGTGTTAACATCACGCCATCGCTGAAAGTAGGTCACATAGATTATGTCTATTGTGCAAACAGGAATCCTATGTGGACCTGGACACTGTTACTTAAAAATGAGTGTGTTTCATTTTTCTCAACTCAAGTTGAAAAGCTTTGTTTGTTTCTGTAAGGAGAAAGTATCCATTTGAGGGGAAGTGTTTAATTTTTTCAGGGAGTGTTCATATTTGAAAGAGAGGATATCATTTTGAGGGGGATGTAGAAAACATTGTAATATTTCTGAGTTGTAATTGATGTTGTAATTTTGCTATTGTAATTTCACTGCATCTGCGTCTCTGAAGATTTTGCATGATGTTCATAATTCTTATGATCATCATGGGGGGAGAAAAGTTGTATTTCAGAGACAACTGCTGAATAGTTTGAAGACAATTGCAACAACTGCTGAAGAGAAATGTGACAACTGCTGAAAAGCTCAAGATGAAAGATGATATGTTGTCTTTGATTGATCAAGGGAAAGAATCAATTTTTATTCATGATTCAAGGGGGAGCGTTTGTTCATAAGAAGAGAAAAGATCTGAGAAGATCAGAGATTAAGAGATACGAAGATCAGAGAGAGTCAATGAAGAAGAAAGAAGAAAGTTTATTTGAAGATTCAAAGATAGAAGATCAGAAAAGAGAAACGTTTTGAAGATCAAGTTTTTAAAATCTTGAAGATATTTACTTTGTTTAGAGTTTCTATGTAAAGTTCCTGCTTTGAACTTTGATTGAAAAATAGCTTTCATCTCTAAGGAAGAGATTGTTAGGAACAAATATATAGAGATGAAAACAATTATAATTGTAAGTATAGAAGTCTAGGGTCAATCATGTAATAGATGATAGTTAGATATTAGGTTATTATAAATAGGAAAATTCCATAGGAATTTTCTAAGAGTTTGCCATTTTCATATTTGTATTTCATGTTGAGAGCAAATTCAATCATTCAATAAAAGAGATTTGTGTGTTAATGTTGTGATTCACCTAGATCTATTATAATCACCTTTCAATATATCCCTCTCATTTACATTTTACCTCTGCTAGACCCTGTCAGTATCCCGTGATAACTGACACTTTTCAACTAATAGACCTAAAGAACTCTCACCCACACAAACTATACGTGGTTTGCTCCTTGGGTAGGTCTTCCGGTTCTGGTTAGACCATAGAAGCGATGTTTATGCCTATTACACAATTTGGTGCGTAATCGTAGTCAGCAGAAATAATGTTTAGTATTTCAGCTCATGGGCTTAGATGAATTAGGATATGCAATTTAGAATGAACTTGGGGAATGTTGAGTTGGGAGATTACAGGATGAAATGAAAAATCTGATATATGATATGAAATGAACCATATTTTCATGAAAGAATTAGCTCATGGGAGATAATGGGAGAATTCAGCATGAATGAATTGGAAGAATTATAAAGAGAATCTCAGAAGCAATGAGATTATGAAAAATCAAAGAGATTTGATCAATTAACCTCAATGATATACTCAGAGAATGAGAAATTAAGATTCTTAAAAAATTATTCTTTACGGCTCAAAAATCTTTTTATGTGTGCACAAAGTATTTTCGTGAAAAGACACAGAGTTTTGTGAAAAAGATGTCATCGTCAAAGTGCATCTGAAACTTCCCTGGAAATAAGCACACAAAGTTAGTCAACTGATGGAAAATATATCAGGAACAAAAAATTACAAAAATAAAACACCCTTTTTGTCAATTCAGATTCAGAGTTGAATTCAGGGCTGGAATTTTAGAAATATTTGTGTTTGGAAATATTCTAAGTAGTTCAAACTGTTAGTTAGACTTCTCAGACTGTTAGTAGAATTTCTATGTAAGTACAAAGTTCATGTTGTTAGTTGAAGAAGTTCGAGCTGCTAGTATAAAAGTTCATGCTGCCAGAGTAATTTCACTCAAGCTGCCCTGCTCAAGCTGCTAAGAGATTCAAGCTGCTCAACAGTTTTATAAACAGAAAGTGCTGATATTCAGGAAAAGATATGTACACGAAGATTCCAGCATATCTACTATCAGAGAAGTCAGAGTCCTTCAAGGAAACAAATCAGAAAGCATTATAAATACATAGAATAGGTTTTTCTATTGTAATTAGAAGTTTCTGCATATTCAAGTTTGTAATTGCTTTTTGTTTAAGTTTTCATAAACCTCTAAGGTTGTAAAACCCTAAGAACAATTTGTGTTCTTCGTCTAATCAAATAGATTAGAGGTGATTGTAATCATTCTGATTCAGCAATACAAGCAATTTTGTTTATTTCTTATGTTTATTTGTTATGAATTCTGAAAGCTTTTATTAAAATAATTAAGTGTTATTCCGCAAACTTCTTAATTAGACTTTGATTTAATACAAGATTATTGATTTATACTCTGATCAATTCAAATCAGTTAATCTTAGGTAGTTAAGTTCAGATCCTGACAAGTGGTATCAGAGCCACAGGTCGTTCTTTGTTTTTCAAAGTTGAAAGCTTTCTTCTAAACTTTTAATCTTTTGCAATGGAATTTGATAATAGCAGCAGTGAATCTGGGCAAGGACTCAAAGTGCCTATGCTCAAGCCCACTGAGTTTGAGATGTGGAAAGTCAGGATTCAACAGCATATTCAATTCATTGATTATGCCATATGGGAAGCTGTTGAATTTCCTCTTGTAGTTGATCCAGAACTTGATGATGAGGGAAAACCAGTCAAAACTCCTCCAAAAACTGAACTTGAAAGGAAGGCTAGAATGAATGAAGTGAAAGCTCTTACACTTCTACAAATAGCCATTCCCAATGCTTATCAACATCAGTTCAAAAAGTTTTATACTGCTCATTCTCTTTGGATTGCTTTAGAGAAAAGATTTGCTGGTAATGCCAGTACCAAGAGAAATCAAAAGGATCTTTTGAAACAGCAGTATGAGAACTTTTCTGGTGGCAAGAATGAAAACCTTACTCAAATTTTTGACAGGTTCAACAAACTGATAAGTGAATTGGAAAGTGCAAAAGTCAGCCTGGATCAAGATGAGGTCAACAGAAAGTTTCTCAGATCTCTTGGAGAAGAATGGACAGTTTATGCTGCTCAATGGAGAACAAAAGACACTCTTGATGAAATAGAACTGGATGATCTGTACAACAGTCTGAGAGTGTTTGAGACTGAGATTGATACTAAAAAGAAATCTCTTTCTTATAATCACAATACTGCACTTCTGTCATCAGAAAAATCTAATTGCAGTGATTCCTTTTCAGGTGGTGATGGCAACTCTACTGAAGCTCACTATGAGGCTTTTGTTGCTAATGATGGACTGTTTGCTCTAAATGCTGAAGATCTAGAACAAATTCATCCAGATGATCTAGAAGAGATGGATCTGAAATGGCAACATGCAATGCTGACCATGAGGGCCAAAAGGTTTCTGAAAAGAACTGGCAGAACCACCTTTCCAGCGAGAGCATAAGTCAAACCAGCTTTTGATAAGTCAAAAGTTGAGTGTTTCAAATATCACAAACTTGGTCACTTTGCTAGAGAATGCAAATCTCAAGGTCAACAATCATCAAGGCCTCAGCAGACTAATCAGGCTTCATCATCACAAGCACTAGACTCTCAAGGAGACAATGTGTTTGATTGGAGTGATCAGACAGAGGAAGAATTTCAAAATCAAGCTACAATGGAAGAAACATCAAATGTCTCCTCCACTGAACTACCATCTGAGGTAAATTCTAAACTCTGCTCTCAAACATGCAAAAATATGGTTAAAAAGTACAGAGATCATAATGAGAGCATGTGTAAAACTCTAGCTAAGATGGAAGAAAGGAGATATGAATACATGCCAGCAATAGAAGATCTTGAAAAACAAATCAATGACTATAAGGATAATGAGATTCAAATGGGACATGATAGAACATATCATGAGTGGGAGAAAAAGGAGCTAAATAAGAAAATAGACTCCCTGAATAGAAAGGTAGAAGAGACTGAACAAAAGGTGTTAGAGGCTAATAAGAAACTAGAATCTGTCAATATAGATCTAGGTAACTTCAAATTGGCAAATCAAAAGCTGGAACACCTAATGGAAGTCCAATTTAAAGATAGGGTAAAATCTCAGGTTAATCCCAAAGAAGGTATAGGCTACAGAGCTACTCCACCTCCATACAACAACAAATACATTCATCCAATGAGTGAGGTTGCTGATAGGCTTGTCAATGAATCATTAGATGAGTCTATGACTACTGTAGATCCTATCCTTGATAACAGTCCTGAATCTAAAGAAGATCAGATTCAAAATAGAGACTGTGAGTGCACAGCAGTTGAGAAAGAACACAAAAATGAGTGCACCTATAGAAATCCAAGCCCCCAATAAGAAAGGAAAGGAGAAGATGAGTGTGTGCAATGCTGCTCCACAGGTTTCTGTACCTTCTAACTGTAACACTGCATCTTCTTCAAAGAATAATAAAAAGGGTAAAACTGTTCCAGTCTGCACATGCCAAAAGCATGGTGTCCAAAAGTTTCCCATACAACAGCAGGTAAGGGGAAATCAAAGGAACAAGAACCAGAAATTGTCCAATAAAACTGGTTCTCCAATTCAAACAGTCAAAAAATGTTTTCATTGTGGTAGAAAGAATCACTTGGCCAGAGATTGTTTTTATAAACCATTTGTTGCAAAACAGACTGTGATTAATCAAAAGACAAACTCTCAAAATTCAAAAAATTCAAAGGCCAAACCTCCTACTACATCAGTTCCAAAGAAAACAACTGATCACAGGTTCTCAAACGTTAATAAGAAACAGTCCACACACCAAAAACAAGTTTTAGCTAAACCAAAATTAAATTTTAAACAAATATGGTGTGTTAAAGGCAAAAACTCAGGTGAACTTGTTGACACAAATGTTGAAACTGCCAAGTCTAAAGTTGAGACTGCTAGTGCAAATTCTCAAGCTGTTAGCACTACAGACTCAATTCAGACTGGTAGGCTCAAAGTTGGGACTGATAATGGATCATCTGAGACTGTTACTGAAAAGGTTGGACAAAATACCTGGATACCTCATGTGATAACTAAGTACTCTCCACAAAATCCATCAGTGGATCTTACTAAGTATAAGAAATCTAAGACAGTATTTAGTTATGTTAATGCACAAGGACAACCCAAAACCAACTTGGTTTGGGTTTACTCCACTACTAACTAAGCTTTTATTTGTGCAGGGCAACCACAGGTCACCTCATAAAACAAGATGGCATTTGAACAGTGGATGCTCTAGGCACATGACAGGCAATTCTGAATGCTTGTCAAATTTAAAATGCTTTGAAGGAGGATTTGTTGCATTTGGAGGCAACTCCAAAGGAGGTAAGGTTACAGGTAAAGGTACTGTTAATGCAGGCAACATGACTTTCAATGATGTTTTGTATGTTGAACAGCTTAAGTATAATTTATTGAGTGTGTCTCAAATCTGTTACAAACAAAATATTGTTTTGTTTACAGATTCTGAGTGCATTGTCCTTTCAAAAGATTTTAAAATTCCTGAAAATCTTGTTTTACTAAGAACACCAAGAAAGGACAATGTATATTGTTTGGACACAGAACTTTTATCCAAATCAAGTACTTTAAGCTGTTTGATATCCAAAGCATCATCCAATGAGTCTGCTCTATGGCACAGAAGGATGTGTCACATGAACTTCAAAAATCCATGAATGTTTTAGTCAAAAAGAATCTGGTAAGAGGTTTACCACAAAAGGAGTTCATATGTGATGATCATTGTGTAGCATGTCTTAAAGGCAAGCAACACAAAACTTCTCATAAGGCCAAAGAAGTAAATTCAATCTCATCTGCTCTTCATCTGATTCATATGGATCTATTTGGTCCAACATCTATTTTGAGTTTGAATAAAAGGGCTTACTGTTTAGTCATTGTTGATGATTTCACTAGATTTACTTGGGTTTACTTTCTTAGGTCTAAAGATGAAACTGCTGAGCTAGTTAAGTCATTTATTCTTAAGATAGAAAACCAATCCAACTCAAAAGTCAAGGTAATAAGATCAGACAATGGAACTGAGTTTAAAAATCTTGTTCTAAACAGTTTTTGTGAGTCCAAAGGTATTGCTAGGCAATATAGTGCACCAAGAACACCACAGCAAAATGGTGTAGCTGAAAGAAAGAACAGAACATTAATTGAGGCTGCTAGAACCATGCTAGCTGATTCAAAACTGCCAATGACCTTTTAGGCAGAAGCAGTCAACACAGCCTGTTATGTTCTAAATAGGGTACAGATTGTTCAATCACAAGGGAAAACTCCATATGAGTTATTCCATAATAGATTACCCCTAATAGCCTTTTTCAAATCTTTTGGCTGTCCATGTACCATTCTTCACACTAAGACTCACTTAGGGAAGTTTGAAAGTAAGGCTGAAGAAGGTTTCTTTGTAGGATACTCAAATCAAAGCAAAGCATATAGAGGAAATAACAGTGTGTCTAAAACCATTGTTCGATTTAGATTCACTAACAAATTCTCTGAGCTTTGTTGACTATACTGCAGAAGCTGATGCAAACAGGATTGAAACTATCAACGCAAATTCTCATGCTGTCAATGCAAAATCTCATGCTGGTAGCTCAAATGATCAAGCTGTTGGCAAAAAGTTTCAAACTGCTGCAGATTCAAACAATTGGGATGAGTATACAATCTTACCACTTCTGTCTTGTGACCCTCCAGGGGTTCTAAATGCTCAACATGGTTCAAATCCAGACACTGAAGTGCAACTCCCAAGTCCTGAGAGAACAGCTCCAACACAAAGGGAAACAGTCCCAGATTCAAGTCAAGTTGTTCCAGAAGCTGAACCATCCACTGGTCCTGATGGAGATGATACAAATCTTGGATCCTCTTTTCAGACAGATAGAGAGCCTACACTCAGGGTTCACAAGTATCATCCTCTCAATCAAATAATGGGTGATCCACGTACACCTGTGCAAACAAGGAAAATGGTTCAAAATGAGACTGCTGCTGCTGAACAACCAGTTCCTGAATTCAGTCTAGCTGCTTTTGAACATGCCTGTTTCATGTCTCAGCTAGAACCTAAAAAGGCATCAGAAGCTTTGAAAGATTCATCCTGGATTGAGGCAATGCAGGAAGAGCTGCTACAATTCAAGATTCAGAATGTATGGACACTTGTTGATCTTCCTAAAGGAAAGAGAGCCATTGGTACAAAATGGATGTTCAGAAACAAGAAGGATGAGAGAGGGATAGTCATCAAGAACAAAGCAAGACTAGTAGCACAAGGGTACACTCAAGAAGAAGGCATAGATTATGATGATGTATTTGCTCCAGTGGCAAGAATTGAAGCCATCAGACTGTTTTTGGCATATGCAAGCTTCAAAGGTTTTAAAGTGTATCAAATGGATGTGAAGTCTGCTTTTCTATATGGCACAATTGAAGAGGAGGTCTATGTGTGTCAGCCTCCTGGTTTTGAGGACTACAAGTATCCAGACAGAGTCTACAAGCTAGACAAGGCTCTCTATGGACTCCATCAAGCTCCTAGACCATGGTATGACACTCTGTCATCATACCTTCTATAGAATGGGTTCAAGAGAGGCACTCTGGACAAAACACTATTCACAAAGTCCATCAAAGCTGAGATTCTGCTTGTACAAATCTATGTTGATGATATCATTTTTGGCTCAACGAATGATTGTCTGTGCAAAGAGTTTGAGGCATTAATGCACAAAAAGTTTCAAATGAGTTCAATGGGAGAACTCGCCTTCTTCTAGGATTGCAGGTCAAGCAGAAGCCCACTGGTCTCTTCATAAGTCAATCAAAGTATGTAAAAGACATACTGGAAAAGTTTGGGTATCAAGATACCAAAGTTGCAAGTACTCTTATGGATCCTAACAAGCAGCTCCATACAGACAAAGATCGCATAGATGTGGACATTCACTTATACAGATCTCTTATAGGATCTCTTACGTATCTAACATCTTCTAGACCTGATATTATGTTTGCTGTTTGTGTATGTGCTAGGTTTCAATGCTCTCCAAAGGACTCTCACTTGGTTGCTGTTAAGAGAATCTTTAGATATCTCAAAGGCCAACCACATTTAGGACATTGGTATCCTAAAGACTCTCCTCTTGAACTAACAGCCTATTCTGACAGTGATTATGGAGGATGTAACATTGACAAAAAATCCACAACTGGTGGATGTCAATACTTGGGAACAAGGTTGGTCTCTTGGTAGTGCAAAAAGCAAACAACTGTTTCCACTTCATCTACTGAAGCAGAATATGTGGCAGCTGCAAGTTGCTGCTCCCAAGTGATGTGGATTCAAAATCAACTGAGAGACTATGGTATGAATTTCCTATTCACTCCCATTTATATTGACAATTCAAGTACAATTAGCATTGTACAAAATCCAGTGAAATTTCCCAAAACCAAGCATATAGAAATTAGATTTCATTTTATAAGGGATTGCAATGAGAAGAAATTAATCCAAGTTACCAAAATTCACACTGATGATCAGTTAGCTGATCTATTTACAAAACCATTTGATGTTGGAAGATTCACCTTCCTAGTATCAAATATTGGTATGGTTAATATGGATTTAATCCTTTTAGTTATACATATGCTTGAATAAGGGGGAGTCACTGTTTCATTAGCAGTGGCCTACATTACAACTAACAGCTTGAGTATTTTCTCAAGCTGCTAGTTCATTTTCTCGGACTGTTAGGTGTTTCACTTGATCTTTCAAAGTGTGCAGGGTAATCTGGTCATTTCCAAAAGTGTGTGCGCGGGTTTAGATATCTTCCTGAACCCTTCTTGATTCTCTGAAAGAATTCCCATGCACATCACTGAAACCCTAAAATCTCCGATTGATCCTCAATGGAGTTCGTCAAAGAACACAACTGCTTACCCTACTCTCTCAAACACTCTGAACTTCAATCGTTCCATGACATGATGGACTCCTTTCGAAGTTTCCATATCCATCATGCCCTCAATATCGATCCCACCATATACATCTCACATATTGAGCAGTTCTGGAACCATGCTTCTTTAAAAACCATCAATGGAGTCTCATCTTTGACATCCAAAATCGATGGAAATACCATCACAGTTACTGAGGAATCCATTAGACAACATCTGCATCTTCAAGATGCCTCAGGTATAATAGACCTATCCCTTAATGCTTTACATTCTGGTCTTTATAATATTGGATATAGGGGTCCTGCTGATTCTTTTACTTTCTTTAAAGCACACTTTTCACCCAAATGGAAATATCTTGTGCACATCATTCAGAAGTGTATTAGCCCTAAAAGAACTGGTTGGTCTGAATTTTCATCAAACATTGCCACTGCCTTGGTGTGCTTTTCAACAGGCCAATAGTTCAATTTTTCAAATATGATTTTCCAGGGGATGTTAAGGCATAATTCCCTAAAGAATGGGAAACTTTTTATGTATCCTTGATTTTTAGCAGAAATAATTGCAAAAACTTGCACAAATTTTAATATACATAAGAGGATACATGTTTCCCATAGGCACTCACTATCTTTATTATAAGGCTTCTAAAGCCAAGTGCCAATTTTTTTAGTGTAGATGTCCCATTGCCTTCTGCAATGATGGCCATCATTCCAAGAAACAGAGGAGAATGTCCTGAGCAGGCTCAGCCTAACATTACTGCATCACCCCCAGGACCCCGACCCACTCCTCATGATACTCAAATGCCTTCTGTTCCTTTTGTTAAGCCCACATCTCCACTCCAACTATACAAAAGAAAAAGAGGTCCAGGAGCTCCTTCCTCCTCAGCCCTCATACAAGAGCAAAATAACCCTGTGCAGGAGGACACTTCTGCACAGAATACCCAAAGGGCATCAATTGAGGACACTCCCAACCTCAATCAGGAGGTGGACATCTCACCAGAGATGGTCCATATGGGTTCTGTGGCTGACACTACTGTTGCTTCTGCACAAGAGGCACAGGATAGTGCCAACATCATTAAGACCACGCCCATGGCAACAGAAGGTGTGCAAGCACCATCTAGAAGTCCCCAGTACCAAGAACAGAGGGGCCCAGAGGTTTCAACTTCTGGTATTCATGCCAGTGATAGATCACAAGCACCACATTCGTTTGCTGATCTTGAGGCTAGTCTGCAACTCATGTTATTAACGGATCCTAAGCTGCAACCTGTTGTAGCAATGTTGGAATATCATCAGTCCATCATTGCTGCACAGGGG
The DNA here is from genome assembly GCA_020465985.1 of Centrapalus pauciflorus. Lineage (NCBI taxonomy): Eukaryota > Viridiplantae > Streptophyta > Magnoliopsida > Asterales > Asteraceae > Centrapalus > Centrapalus pauciflorus. Next base: position 43,108 of record JAANYP010000084.1, on the reverse strand, counting down.
GCACAAATAATTACACTCAGGCAGGCAGAAGCGGCTCAAAATCAAAGAATGGATTATCTCCATAAAGGGTTTACCCTCTGTGGGAATAAGATCATTCAATTAGAGCATATGATTCAAACCCAAGTGGCAAAGGTTGTAGGTCCTCCTGACCAAACCAATGCTTCCAAAAAGGGGGAGAATCAGGAGATCCCTAAATCAGTCCAAGCAGCTCCAACAGTCCAAGAATCTAGGCTAACAGTCCCAACAGCTTCTCAAGCTGTTAGCCTAGAAACTCAAGTTGCTTCTACAAAAGCAACTGGAGTTGTTATAAGAGAAGGAATTCAAGCTCCCATCAGTTCAGTCCAAGCTACAACTTCTGCTACAAAAGATAAGGGCAAGGGCATTCTTATTGAGTCTCCAAAGCACAAATTTTCTACCAAAGAAGCCCAGATTGCCTTTGATGCTGAGATTGCCAGAAAAATAGCAGAAGAACAAGATCAGGCTTTAGACCAGCAAACCCATGCCCCAATGCAAGATGATGAGACCTTAGGAGATTCCCTAAGAGGGTTTGTGGTCAAGCATGGTGAAAGGAAGAGAAAGATGCCAACAGGGCATTCAAAGGCTGAGCATAGAAGATTTCTGATTAATTTTGCCTTTGCAGCTGGTATCCCAAAGAAGATGGCTCAGTCCATGAGCACAGAAAGGCTGCAAGATATCCATGACAAGGAAATGGAAAAACGTAAGGTAGCCAAAGTCTCCCAAGAAGTCCAAAGATCAAAAGATTCAGTTCAAGCTGCTGCCAGTGATCCTGCTCCTTCTGTTCAAGCTGTTGCTCCTATTCCTCAACCAGAGTCAATCTCTCAAGCAAAGCTTGATCAGGTCAAAAGGGTGTTGTTTGAACATCAGCTGCAACAAGTGATGGAGATAGAGAAGTCCCTTGACCAGCATGATCTCTCAAAACCTCTTATTACTTACTGGTATGCTAAGCCAATGGATAACATTGACTTAAGATATCATTTTGTAGTAAGAAGAGAAACTGATCCTCAGGAAGAGTATAAAAGTATAATGCATATGGCTCATACGGATGACAAGAGATGAGCTTACAAGGATGTATCACGTTGAGACTGCAACTCAAGTCAGATCTTCCCTCCCACAAGTAAAACAAGCTATTAAAGATTTGTAGAGAAGTTTTGATCCTGAGTCAATAAGGAAGAATATAGAAGATGCCAAGGAGATGAAAATTGTACAAGTTGATCTGTTTGTCAAATCAAAGACTTACAGAATCAGGTTTGCAAATGGATCCTGCATATTCTTCAATTTTGAATTCTTTGATCTTCCAAAGGCTATGCTACTTCAAATGAGGACAGTAAGAATATATTGTGATAGAGAAGATTTGAAGAGAGAGTTTTTGAAGGCTGTCAATCAGAAACTTGCACAGTTGTAAGTTTTTGAAAGCCTTGGTTTGTAAATAACAGTTTACTTGTTTTATTTCCTTATTTGTATAGAACTTAAAGTCTTGTATAAAGAATTTAAGTTAGGGGGAGATTGTTGGGAAATATTCTAAGTAGTACAAACTGTTAGTTAGACTTCTCAGACTGTTAGTAGAATTTCTATGTAAGTACAAAGTTCATGCTGTTAGTTGAAGAAGTTCGAGCTGCTAGTATAAAAGTTCATGCTGCCAGAGTAATTTCACTCAAGCTGCTAAGAGATTCAAGCTGCTCAACAGTTTTATAAACAGAAAGTGCTGATATTCAGGAAAAGATATTTACACGAAGATTCCAGCATATCTACTATTAGAGAAGTCAGAGTCCTTCAAGGAAACAAATCAAAAAGCATTATAAATACATAGAATAGGTTTTTCTATTGTAATTAGAAGTTTTCGCAAATTCAAGTTTCTAATTGCTTACTGTTTAAGTTTTCATAAACCTCTAAGGTTGTAAAACCCTAAGAACAATTTGTGTTCTTCGTTTAATCAAACAGATTAGAGGTGATTGTAATCATTCTGATTCAGCAATACAAGCAATTTTGTTTATTTCTTATGTTTATTTGTTATGAATTCTGAAAGCTTTTATTAAAATAATTAAGTGTTATTCCGCAAACTTCTTAATTAGACTTTGATTTAATACAAGATTATTGATTTATACTCTGATCAATTCAAATCAGTTAATCTTAGGTAGTTAAGTTCAGATCCTGACAATTTGTCCTTCAGAATTGGGTTCTAATCTGAAGTGATTAGAACCCTTTGTTGCGGAAGCTTCGGTTTCAGTCTGATGTAACTGAAAGCCTTGTTTAAACGTTACACGGGTGAAGTACGGGTTCTGCTCTGTTGTGTGTAGAAGCCATACGAGTGAAGACCGGGTTCCACACTGATGTGTACAGAAACCATTTCCAATGAAGATCGGGTTCTAGTTTGAAATTAGTTCTTCTTTAGATTCAGGACTGTTTTCAAGGATAGGATCTATAGTTGTCATTGTCTCATCTAATGGTTCATTAACAAGCCTATCAGCAACTTCACTCATGGATGAATGTATTTGTTGTTGTATGGAGGTGCAGTGGCTCTGTATCCTATACCTTCTTTGGGATTGAGTTGAGATTTCACCCTATATTTAAATTGAACCTCCATTAGGTGTTCTAGCTTTTGATTTGCCAGTTTGAAGCTTCCTAAATCTATATTAACAGATTCTATTTTTTTGTTAGCTTCTAACAACTTCTGTTCAGCCTCATCTAGTTTCTTATTAGGGTCTTTCTTATTCTGTTCCTTTTTCTCCCACTCATGAAATGTTCTATCATATCCCATCTGAACCTCATTATCTTTATAGTCATTGATCTGTTTTTCAAGATCTTCTATAGCCTGCATGTACTCATATCTCCTCTCTTCCATCTTAGCTAGAGTTTTGCACATGCTCTCATTATGATCTCTATACTTTTTAACCATATTTTTGCATGTTTGAGAGCAGAGTTTAGCATTTACCTCAGATGGTAGTTCAGTGGAAGTGGCATTAGATGTTTCCGCCATAAGAGCTTGATTTTGAAACTCCTATTCTGGCTGATCACTCCAGTCAAACACATTGTCTTCTTGAGAGACAAGCGCTTGTGATGATGAAGCTTGATTAGTTTGCTGGGGTCTTGTTGGCTGTTGACCTTAGGATCTGCATTCTCTGGCAAAGTGTCCAAGCTTGTAGCATTTAAAGCATTCAACTTTTGATTTATCAAATGCTGGTTTGCCTTCTGGTCTGGCTTGAAAGTTTGGTCTGCCAGTTCTTTTCAGAAATCTTTTGGCCCTCGTAGTCAACATAGCATGCTGCAATTTCAAGTCAATCTCTTCTAAATCATCTGGATGGATTTGTTCTAAATCTTCAGCATTTAGAGCAAACAGTCCATCACTTGCATCAAAAGCTTCATAATGAACTTACCATCAGCACCTGAGAAGGAATCACAACAGTTAGATTTATCATTTAATGTTGATGACAACAGAGCAGTGTTATGATTGTAAGAAAAGGATTTCTTTTTATTTTCAATCTCAGTTTCAAACACTCTCAGGCTGTTGTAAAGGTCATCCAACTCTATTTCATCAAGAGTATCTTTGGTTCTCCATTGGGCAGCATAGACTGTCCACTCTTCACCAAGTGATCTAAGGAATTAATAGTTTACTTCATCTTGATCCAAGCTGACTTTGGCACTCTCCAATTCACCTATCAGCTTATTAAACCTGTCAAAAATCTGAGTAAGGTTTTCATTCTTGCCACCAGAAAAGTTTTCATACTGCTGTTTTAAAAGATCTTTTTGATTCCTTTTGGTGCTAGCATTGCCAACAAATCTTTTCTCTAAAGCAATTCAAAGAGAATGAGCAGTATAGAACTTTTTAAATTGATGTTGATAAGCATTAGGAATGACTATCTGTAAGAGAGTAAGAGCTTTCACTTCATTCATTCTAGCCTTTCTTTCAAGTTCAGTCTTTGGATGTGTTTTTATAGGCTTGCCCTCAGCATCAAGTTCAGTATCAACTACAGGAGGAAATTCAACAGCTTCCCATATTGCATAATCAATAAACTGAATGTGCTGTTGAATCCTGAGTTTCCACATCTCGAACTCAGTGGGTTTGAGCATAGGCACTTTGAGTCCTTGCCCAGATCCACTACTGCTATTTTCAAATTCCATTGCAGAAAAGTAAAAATTTTAAAAGAAAGCTTCTGACTTTGAAAACAAAGAAAAACCTGTGGCTCTGATACCACTTGTCAGGATCAAAAATCACTACCTAAGATTAACTGGTTTGAATAAATCAGAGTGTAAAACCAATAACCTTGTATTGAATCAAAGTCCAACTAAGAAGTTTGCAGAATAACACTTAATTGTTTTAAGAAATACTTTCAGAATAAATAACACATAAATATAATCAAAAAATCAAATCTTTTGTATTGCCAAACTCACTGATTACAATCACCTCTAATCTGTTTGATTAGACGAAGAACACAGACTGTTCTTAGGGTTTTACTACCTTAGAGGCTTGAGAAACTTAATCAGAAAGCAATTACAGTTGAAGCACACGAATACAAGATTTGCACGTACAGACTTATGATAGAAAAACCTATTCTATATATATTATAGCCTTCTGATTTGTTTCCTTGAGGAACTCTGATTTCTCTGGTAGTAGATTTGCTTGAATCTTCGAATATAAAGCACTTCCTGAATTTCAACACTTTCTGTTGTTAGACTGTTGAACAGCTTGAATTTTATCTGTTGAGCAGCTTGAACTTTTAACTCTGCCAGCTTGAACTTTTGAACTAGCAGCTCGAAATTACTCAACTAACAACTTGAACTTTGTAATTACACTATTAAATCTACTAACAGTCTGAGAAATCTAACTAACAGCTTGACATACTTAGAATATTTCCTAACAATTTAATTCTTAATGCACATGTTCACTATAATAAAATGATGGAAGACACGAACGACATGATCAAGTTATGAATGGATATGATCAAAAAGGAACATGAATCTTGTCTTTCTCGATGTGCAACTTTAAAATCGTTTCTTAATTCTTAATGCACATGTTCACGGTTTTTGAACTATTTTATGAAGATACTACACTCGTTCTAAAATCGTTTCTTATATATTTGCACATGTTCATACTACACTTGTTCAAATAACATTGTTCAAACAACATCCAATAGAGATACTGAACTATTTAATAAGGATACTACGTTTGCACATCTTAACGTTGATACATGTGCATATGAAATTATGCATATCGAAATTGAACATGTGCATATTGGAATTTACAGATGAATATGGATGACTTGATTTGCAATGAAGATGGATGATTTGAGTTAAAATAAATAAATGATCATGTCGATGGATAGAGTAAAGGAGAGATTATTATAAGAGAATTTTGTATTTATGTTATGGAATATGCTAATAATTAGGGATTCACTTTTAATTAAATTAATGTCTAGTCAATAAAAACGTAGTATGACAAATATACTCTTTTGTCTGTTGAACCAAACAAGGTGGGATTTTAGGACTCCACTCTAAGTTGGAATTCCATGGAACCCAACCCTATATACACACACACACACACACACACACAGATATATATATATATATATATATATATATATATATATATGTATGTATGTATGTATGTATGTATGTGTTAGTTTGTATATATATGTATATATATATATATCTATAAATACTATTAAATGAGTAACAAATTGCCACATGTCGCATTCTCCTTTATTTTGCCACTTGTCGTCTGTAACATCCGGCACTAAACCAAGTTAGCAACTATGACCTAATCAGTGTTTATTAACAAATTATAACCTATTTAGTGGTTATTAACAATTAATCAACGTGATTAACAAAGTTCATCAGGAAATTCAAGTCAATTAGAAACAATTGCATCGGTGCGATTAATCGGCAAATTAATTAATCTGATCGGGTTACGATATGATGGATTAATTCAACTAAGTACATAATTAAATTAAGATTAGTGGAACTAATCATGCATTAATACCCTTACTTAACATTAATTATGCAAGACTAAAACAATCTATTAAACAAATGCATTCAAAAGTATTTATGAATTTACATAAAAATGGAAATACAAGAATATATTCTAAATACTTTTATAGCAAAAAAAAAAAAAGAAAAATACACCATAATTACCTCTTAGGTGGCCGGCCCCCTAGAGGGTACAAATCTAGCTCTTGACTTCATTTTTATAATGCCAACCTCCATACACCATCACAACCACATCTCCTTTCAACCCATCCAAGATCTTACACTCAACCACCATTTTCACCATCATTTCAAGACCTTTTATCCTTTATGAATAGAGGGTTCATTTCCATTCATTTCAACACATTCAAAATCCAAAAACACTCTCTTTTCTCTCCTCTTTGAAACTTGCCAAGAGGCCTCCACAAAGCAAAAATTTTGCAATTTTTGTTCTTGCAATATTATGGGAGCAATCTTTCAACAATTTCAACTTCTACTAGTTTGCATACTCCTAATACCACAAAGCAAGTAAATACTAATTTATAATTTCTTATATTTATGTTTATATAAGTCTTGCATAATATATATAATCACCAACAACAACAAGTTTCATAAAAACTCAAGTTTATAAATCACTAGTTTTGTTTTCAGTTTGTTTTCTTCAAATGTGTTTATAAATATATAAACACATTATGTAAGTATAAATATTATGAAAACAAGTTATATAAATGTGTTTTATAACCTTTTATACTAGTGGTTTTTAAATAGACAACAAGAATCACAAGTCGTTTCAAGTTTATGAAATTTGGATTTTCGGCAGAAATATTACGTCGACTTTGAAAAATCTTAATTAATTCATAACTTAACGAAATGAGTTGATTCTTGTCTCAAAAGTTAGATCCATGTCTTAACTAAAAATCTGGAGGTTTTCATAATTTAATATGGAGTTTAGAACCCCCAAATATCATTTGGGAATCCGAAAGTTTGACAGCTCAAAAATAGCCAACATAGGGTTTTTAACGAGCTTTTTCCCCAACTTAAACATCTCGAAAATTGGTCATTCTTAACTTTAAATAATCTTTGTATATAGTTGTTTTAAGACTATGAGAACCAAATAGTTTTGGAGTTTGATCAAAAATAGCCCCAATATAGGCCAAAAAAACCTTTAAAAAGCTAGAGAATTATATATATATATATATATATATATATATATATATATATATATATATATATATATATATATATATATATATATATATATATATATATATATATATATATATATACACTTGACCTTTTAAGTGGGTTTTATTTATAAACTTGTAATGTTGGGTGATTTAAAATACCAAAACCATTATACATACATATTATCATATATATGGGAGTTATTAAGTCCCTCATATCATTTAGAACTCGGTTAAACGCGTCCGGTGTCATCACTCATCAACAACGCAAAAACCGTCGTTTTTACGCTCATTTTGCCATCAACTTACGGTGAGTCTTCATAGCCCCTATTTTCACTATCTATTGGGGTGGAAATACATGCACTGTTTTATATGGACATCAAAAGTCAAAACTGTTTATTTCTTATATGTATTACACATGTGTTTATGTGGATCCATCAGTCCGCATATCATGAACCGTTAATTACATTTATTTGTAAGCGCGAATATATTGTGGATAGATCTATCGGGAGTCATGTCCTCCATTTGGGTAAGTCTTAACCGGCTAACAGTGGAATGCATATATATTTAACACATGGTATTACAGTCGGGAATACTGCACAAGGCAAACTCATTTAATTAAGCTTCGGTTGCATGATAGTTTATGTAATACATACATGGAATTTATACTTTATAAATTCAACTCATCTGATAATGTGCATACATTTGGTCTTTTCGCGTAAACCTATGACCTCACCAACAATTTGTTGACGTATTTTAGCATGTATTTTCAGGTAATTAAGACATGTGCATTCATCGGAAGCTTTCCAAGGCTTCCGTTCATTTTGGAGTCACATCATTTTCAAACTCGGAGATTTATTTGCATCATTTTTATAATCCAGTTATGTAATTAAATCTCTGTAACTTACGAACTACTCTTCATTTGATTCGGGCTATGTAAAACAATTAAATACTTTGAAGTTATATCAATATATTTTTCTGAAAACGTCCATGTAGTGGTCGTTTGTTATGATTATGGTTACGCTTCCGCACTCGTCACGCATTGCTGCCAACCGGGGTAGCAGGGTGTGACAGATTGGTATCAGAGACATAGTTATAGTGAACTAGGCTGCATTAGTAACCTCTTTGACGAAACATGTCAAACAATACAGTTATTATCCTCTTTGAATCTGAGGATGAATAATCACCCATGGAACAAGGAAGCCAAGGTGACATTGAGGTGTACTTTGGATCGGAGACCCACCCAGACCCAATCAATGACGACATAAAGGACCCGTCAGAACAAGAAGAGGGCAACTGTGGCCCTGCAGCACAAATTGTTCCACCATCACCACCACGTGTTCCATCCTACACCCTATTCAGAAGCCATCCCAATGGACCATTGAGGAAGTTCATCCCTAGGAAAAGGGTGTGACTGGCACGACGGGAGTCTATCCCGGTACCTGCCCATCAGCCAAGCCTGCCACAGTAGCGACAGACAAACGTAAGACAGTGGGGATGGATGCCTCACACTCTCCAACAGTGGAGAAACGAGGAAGGGATCCCAAGCCAATTTGAAGTCGGAACAGCATATTCTTCTTAAGTGCCGACGCTTACCCAGGAACCTACGCAACGAACAGTGCCTCTGTTTGTGGCAAGGAACCTACGCAACGAACAGTGACTCTGTTGGTGGCAAGGGCCGCTAGACACGACCTCCAATTTCAACAAATCCACCAGGAGGTCGGTGAGATCTCTGCAAGGATTAAGCAGGAGGCAATGCAAAACACCAACATACATTAGGCCAACCAGAATATTCAAGCGATTCAACAAGACGGAATCAACGAATTATGACAGCACCTTGCAGAGCGCGAAGCCCACAATGCAGAGCTAACCCACGACTTAACGCCCTGAAGTACGAGGAAAACCCGGAGGCATCAAATACTTAGTGCCCCTCTACCATCTTATTTTATTTCCCTAGGATTTACTATCTGATGTATATTTAGGTATGTAAGCCTTGAAATTTTTTTTTGAATATTCCCAACCATGTCATATATAATGATTAGGTATCAAGCACTTTTCATGGAGAAATTAAGTTTTAACTATAACTCTGTGCATGAGGATATGTAGTACGACTATCTGCCTAAGAAATTTTAAACCCATAGACTTATCCTCTTACCCCATTAGATATCACTTATGCATTTATACTATTTAATACCGGTGCCGATAGGAGCTTTATATCCACTAAGTTTAGTAAGCAGATAAATGTCATTCTTACACCATGAAGTGTCACTTATGCTATTGAGGTTGATCACAGTAAGACGCTTAAAAACAAATAATATATTACGAGGATGCTCATGATAATTAGTAGGTCGAATCTTTGAAACAGACTTAATGCCCATCAAACTGAGGAGTTTGACGTGGTCATAGACATGGATTGAGTATCGAAAAACCGTGCAGAAATAGTGGGCAACAAGAAGACGGTTCACATACCCTTAGCCAATAAGAAGGTCCTTACTGTCCAACGCAAAACAAGAAATACCAAAGTAAGCATCATCTCCAGCATTCGGACCCTGTAGTGTTGACAAAGAAGGAGCTGAAGGAGAAGCGGCTCGAATATATTCCTATTATTTGTGATTACCCAAATGTTTTCCAGAACACATACCTGGACTCCCACCAACGAGGCAAGTCGAATTCAAAATCGGCCTAGTGTCAGGCGTTGCACCAGTGGCTCGAGCACCATACCGATTAGCCCCATCAGTAATGTAGGACTCGTCCAGCCAGCAGCAGGAGCTCTTAGTTAAAGGGTTTATCAAACCGAGTTCCTCACTTTGGGGAGCTCCAGTTTTGTTCATAAAGAAGAAGGATGAAACCTTCTGAATGTGCATCGATTACCAGGAGCTAAATAAGCTAAAAGAACTGGTACCCACTCCCAAGGATCAATGACTTGTTTAAAAACTCTGAGGATCTAGCTTCTATTCGAAGATCGACCTGAGGTCTTGTTATCATCAGATTAGAGTCCGCAAGGAAGATATTCTGAAGACAACCTTTAGATCCCGTTACGGTCATCATAAATTCCTAGTAATGTCATCTGGATTAACCAATGCCCCAACCAGTATTCATGGACCTCATGAAACGGGTGTGCAAACCTTATTTAGACAAATTCGTGATTGTCCTCATAAATGACATCTTAAAACAAGGAGGAGCACGAGCAACATTTACGACTGATTCTAGAATTGTTGGTAAAAGAACAACTATATGCCAAGCTTTCTAAGTTTGACTTTTGGTTAAGAGAGGTGAAATCCCTCGATCACGTGATCAATAGTAAAGGAATCCAAGTCGACCCCACAAAGATCGAGGCTATCAGGTTCTGGTCAACTCCTAGAATCCTCATAGAGATACGTCAGTCCTTAAGACTTGCCGCTTATTATAGGCAATTATCAAAAATTTCTCAAAGATCATCGGATCTCTAAACAAAACTGACTCGAAAAGACATTAAGTATGATTGGGGCAAGGATCAGGAGACGTTATTTAAGTTATTAAAGCACAAACTGTGCAGCGCGCCTATTTTGTTTTTACCCGAGAGAAGCGAGAAATCGTAGATTACTGTGACGCTTCACACAATGGGTTGATGTAGAAAGATAAGGTCATAGCTTATGTTTCATGACAACTTAAGGTTCACGAGGTGAATAACACAACACATGATTTAGATCTTGGAGCAGTAGTCTTTATCCTTAAGACTTGGAGACATTAGTTGTACGGTACGAAGAATACTGTATTCACGGACCATAAGAGCCTCCAACACATCTTGAACCAGGAAGAGTTGGATATGAGGTAGGGCCATTGGATGGAGCTATTTAGTGATTAAAACTGTGAAATTCGTTACCACCCAGGGAAAAGCTAATGTGGTTGCAGACGCTCGGAGCCGAAAGGAACGAGCTAAGCCGTTAAGAGTACGAGCCCTAGTTATGACCATTCAACCAAACCTTCTTTCATTAGTTCATGATACACAAGTAGAAGTTGAAGCCCTGTACGGAATGGATAAATAGTTTGGGATAAGGGCTAATGGAAATCGATACTTCATGAATAGAGTCTGGTTACCCTGTTTTGGTGGAGTAAGAAAGCCGGTTATGGATGACGGACACAAATCAAGATATGTCGTTCACCCCGGATCCGATAAAATGTATCATGACCTCAAGGAGCTATACTGGTGGCCTAACATGAAGGCCGACATTGCCACATATGTAAGCAAATTCCTAACATGCTCCAAAGTTAAGACAAAACATTAGAAACCATTTGGGTAATAGTCGACCGCCTAACAAAAATCCGCGCATGCCTACTAATCAAGGAGAACAACAGGATGAATAAGCTAGTCCAAACGTACCTCAAGGAAGTCGTATCCAGAGACGGAGTGCCTATTTCAATCATTTCGAATACGGATAGCAGATTTACATCTAGATTTTTGGCAATCGTTACAACAAGCTTTGGGTACAAACTTGGACACGGGTACCACATATCACCCTCAGACCAATGGTCAGAATGAAAGAACGATCTAAACCCTAGAACATACATTAAGAGCCTGTGTGATGGATTTTGGGAAATATTGGGATACTCAATTGCCCTTAGTGGCATTATCATACAACAATAGCTATCACTTGAGCATTACAGCAACTCCGTTTGAGGCACGGTATGGACAAAAGTGTCGATCACCCATTGCTGGAACAAAGTCAGGGATAGTCAAGCCATTGGCCCAGAAATCATACTTGAGACCACCAAAAAGATAGTAGAGATACGGAACCGACTAAAAGTTACCCGCGATCGTCAGAAAAGTTATGCAGACGTAAGGAGAAAATCCTTTGAGTTCCAATTAGGAGAAAGGGTACCGATGAAAGTCTCGCCATGGAAAGACGTGATACGATTTGGGAAAACAAGGATAACTGAGTCCTCGTCACATTGGACAATTCAAAGTCTTAAAGAGAATTGGACTAGTAGCTTATCGTCTAGAGCTACCACCAGAGCTTAGCAGCGTGCATAATACCTTCCACGTATCGAATTTGAAGAAGTGTTTATTAGATGAAAAACTTGTTACCCCCTTGGAAGAGATTCAGCTAAATGATAAAGTCCGCATAATCGAAGAGCCGGTAGAAACCATGGACCGTAAGGTCAAAGGGTTGAAGCACAGTCACATATCCATCTTTAATATCAAATGGAATTCTAGACATGGACTAGAGTTCACTTAGGCATGCAAAGGCCAGTTTAAACAAAGATACCCTGACCTATTCTTGAGTGACAAGACCCCTGAGGAAACAAGATAAAATTTCGGGACGAAATTCCCTTAACAGGGGGAGACTGTAACATCCGGCACTAAACCAGGTTAGAAACTATTACCTAATGAGTGTTTATTAACAAATTATAACCTATTCAGTGGTTATTAACAATTAATCAAGGTGATTAACATAGTTTATAAGGAAATTCAAGTCAATTAGAAACAATTTCATCGGTGCGATGAATCGGCAAATTAATTAATCCGGTCGGGTTACGATATGACGGATTAATTCAACTAAGTACATAAATAAATTAAGATTAGTGACACTAATCATGCATTAATACCCTTACTTAACATTAATTATGCAAGACTAAAACAATCTATTAAACAAATGCATTCAAAAGTATTTATGAATTTACATAAAAAGGGAAATACAAGAATATATTCTAAATACTTTTATACCAAAAAAAAAAAAAATATACACCATAATTACCCCTTAGGTGGCCGGCCCCCTAGAGGGTACAAATCTAGCTTTTGACATCATTTTTATAATGTCAACCTCCATACACCATCACAATCACATCTCCTTTCAACTCATCCAAGATCTTACACTCAACCTCATTTTCACCATCATTTCAAGACCTTTTATCCTCTATAAATAGAGGGCTCATTTCCATTCATTTCCACACATTCAAAAGCCAAAAACACTCTCTTTTCTCCTCTTTGGAACCGGCCAAGAGGCCTCCACAAAGCAAAAATTTTGCAATTTTTGTTCTGGCAATATTTCAAGTGTTTTTGGGAGCAATCTTTCAAGAATTTCAACTTATACTAGTTTGCATACTCCTAATACCTCAAAGTAAGTAAATTCTAACTTATAATCTCGTATATTTATGTTTATATAAGTCTTGCATAATAAATATAATCACCAACGACAACAAGTTTCATAAAAACTCAAGTTTATAACTCAATAGTTTTGTTTTAAGTTTGTTTTCTTGAAAATTGTTTATAAATAAATAAACACATTATGTAAGTACAAATATTATGAAAACAAGTTATATAAATGTGCTATATAACCTTTTATACAAGTGTTTTTTAAATAAACATCAAGAATCACAAGTCGTTTCAAGTTTATGAAATCCGGATTTTCGGCAGAAATATTACGTCGACTTTGAAAAATCATAACTAATTCATAACTTAAAGAAATGAGTTGATTATTGTCTCAAAAGTTAAATCTATGTCTTAACTAAAAATCTGAAGGTTTTCATAATTTAATATGGAGTTTAGAACCCCCAAATATTATTTGGGAACTCGATCGAAAGTTTGACAGCTCAAAAATGGCCAACATAGAGTTTTTAACGAGCTTTTTCCCCAACCTTAACACCTCAAAAATGGCCGTTCTTAACTTTAAATTTTTTTTGTATATAGTAGTTTTAAAATTTTTTTGTATATATAAACTTGACGTTTTAAGTGGGTTTTATTTATAAACTTTTAATGTTGGGTGATTTAAAATAGAAAACCATTATACATACATATTATCATATATATGGGAGTTATTAAGTCCATCATATCATTTAGAACTCGGTTAAACGCGTCCGGTGTCGTCACTCATCAACAATGCAAAAACCGTCGTTTTTACGCTCATTTTGCCATCAACTTACGGTGAGTCTTCATAGCCCCTATGTTCACTATCTATTGGGGTGGAAATACATGCACTATTTTCATATGGACATCAAAACTGTTTATTTCTTATATGTATTACATATGTGTTCATGTGGATCCATCAGCCCCCATATCATGAACCGTTAATTACATTTATTTGTAAGCGCAAATATATTGTGGATAGATATATCGGGAGTCATGTCCCCCATTCGGGTTAGTCTTAACCGGCTAACAATGGAATGCATATATATTTAACACACGGTATTACAGTCGGGAATACTGCACAGGGATTTTAATTAAGCTTCGGTTGCATGATGGTTTATGTAATACATACATGGAATTTATACTTTATAAATTCAACTCATCTGATAATGTCCATACAATTGGTCTTTTCGCGTAAACCTATGAGCTCACCAACAATTTGTTGACGTATTTTAGCATGTATTTTCAGGTAATTAAGACATGCGCATTCATCGGAATCATTCCAAGGCTTCCGTTCATTTTGTAGTCGCATCATTTTCAAACTTTGAGATTTATTTGCATCATGTTTATAATCCAATTATGTAATTAAATCTCTGTAACTTACGAACTACTCTTCATTTGATTCGGGCTATGTAAAAAAGTTAAATATTTTGAAGTTATATCAATATATTTTTCTGTAAACGTCCATGTAGTGGTCGTTCGTTATGATTATGGTTACGCTTCTGCACTCGTCACGCCTCGCTGCCAACTGGGGTAGCAGGGTGTGACATCGTTTTCTTAATTTGCCATGTAATTTGTTAAAATCAAATTTTAAATTCACTTCCAGTTAATTAAATCTATTATACTAAATATCTAACTTAACTAATTTAATAATTAATTAATTATATACATTTGAATACATGGTGCAACTTACACTATTATAAATTCATTGATATTTTATTTGTTGTTTCTGTAATAATTTTTTGATTTATGAAAATTAAATAAAAAACAGTTATTTAAGTATCCCGTGTAGTACACGAATAATAAACGAGTGTGTGTGTATGTAAGTATTTATGTATGCATGGAGTCGAGTTCAAAAAAGTATCTCTAGAAATCAACTGCACCCGATGGTACCAACCTTAAAAAACTTGTTTAAATTTTTTTTCTCGTAACCATGTTTAAATTAACTATATACATATGATATATGAATTTGACATACATTCACACTTTCTGTGTCCTTAAAAATTATGTGAATGTTCATCTAGATGAATGAGCATTCACACCATTCACATGATCTTTTTTTACAATTCAAAACATTTATGATGTTGATCCTTTTGATAAAAAGTATTATAATTTTGTCTTATACATGTTTATGCAAAAAATATATATGTGGATGATCACTCACAAATGGGTACGTTGGGCACACTGGAAACTCATAGGTACGCTAATGAACCTGATTCTGTATGTATGTATGTATGTGTGTGTGCGTGTGTATTGATAATTCAATTTCAACAACTCAATCAACAATTAAACATTAAGAACATTAACAACAATCATCAACAGATAATACCGAATGCTTATATTGAGAGAGAAATTTTACATTGCGTTCTTGATGACTTGCTGTACACTTCTACTCTATTGTATTCTTCTATCTCAATTTGTGCAAGCATACGTCTTACTTGTATTATTTTTATGAACAGTACCACTACATCTTATTTATACCAAAATAATAAGTATTTAGTAATTACAAAATAGTCCCTAAACTTTTACAATTAATTATTTTCATCACTATTTATATTTGTACCCAACAATCTCCCCCTTTGAGATGAAAGCAATTTTCAGTTACAGTTCAAATCAGGAAGTTTAATCCTTTTCTCTTTTCTTCTCTTTGATCTCTGAACTTCTTTATGTCTCTCTGATCTTCAAATCTCTTGTTCTCTGAACTTCTCTTTTCTTTTGAGCAAACTCTCCCCCTTGAATCATGAACAACTTTTGATTCTCTCCCTTGATCAAGCAAAGACAACTTACCATCTTTCATCTTTAAGTCTTCTGCAGTTGTCTCAATTATCTTGAATTGTTGTTACAATTGTCTTCAATTGTCTTCAAACTACTCATCAATTGTCTCTGAAATTCAGTTTTTCTCTCCCTCTTGATGATCATAAGGATTATGAACATCAAGAAAATTCTTCAGAGATGTTGATCCAGTAAACTTACAGTAGCATAAATACAACTACAATTACAATGCAGAAATATTACAAGTTGTCTCTCTCCCCTTAAGATGATATTCTCTCCCCCTATACTGAACAAATATCTCACTCCCTCTCAAATGAATACTATTTACTTTACAAAACAAACAAAGCTTTTCAACTTTGTGAACAATGAAACAAATTCATTTGTAAAATAGCGAGTCTTGGTCCACATAGGAGTCCTGTTTGCACAATAGACATAATCTATGTGACCTACTTTCAGTGCTGGCGCGATGTTAACACTGGTAGGATTTCCAAATAGTCATCGTGAAATCCATTATCATGAAAGAATCACTCTTATTTGTTCCGGTATAATCACTTTGGACTAGCAATTTATAGTCACGCAGACTGTCAGACTCGATGTGTCCTAAAAATGTATATGATAAGCTCTAGACACAATGTGCATCAAATGAAGTCGGAGACCGGAGCAAATGTCTTCCTTGTTTCAATATCAATAATATCCAAATGATATATCGATAGAAATGTGCTATATCTCCGTGATTATTGAAATAGAAATCTTTTGGCAGATAACTGAGTAGTTGGTGGGGTTAAGTGCATGTGTCACTGGGTCCATGACATCTTTTTTAATATCAAGTCACTTAAGGCTTGATAGATGATGTGGATTACCCACCTAACACAGTGTAGATTAGATTATCTTTTCTTCAGATCCTTTCTCAACTCTCAGCTCTCTGCAATTTTTCAACTAAGCTCCCTCCGGCTCACTTTTGATAAATAAATTTAGTCAGCTTTATAGCGAAAGCATGATCTGATGCACCACTATCTCCTTTTGTTAGGAACATATATATAGAGATGAAAAAAATTATAATTATAAGTATAGAAGTCTAGGGTCAATCATGTAATTAGATGATAGTTAGATATTAGGTTAGTATAAATAGGAAAATTTCATAGGAATTTTCTAAGAGTTTGTCATTTTCATCTTTGTATTTCATGTTGAGAGCAAATTCAATCATTCAATAAAAGAGATTTGTGTGTTATTGTTGTGATTCATCTAGATCTATTATTATCAATTGGTATCAGAGCTTAGGGGGTGAATCAAAATAATAATAAAAAATCTTGCAAGAAATCAACAAAAGTTCAACCGAAAAAGTCAAATTTTGAGCAGTGATTTTCTGCAATTTTTAAAAAATTCCTACGTTGACGGAATGAGATGAACTTTTGATATGATTTGAAGATCAATAAGATGAAGATCCAGTAAATATTTCAAGTCCTAATTCGACATGAGCAGGGAGTAATCGAATTTTTAATTTCTGAAATTCGTTTTTTATGTTCTTGAGATCGATTTTTGGAATTTTTTTGGATTAGAGTTAAAGGCTACAAATTTGAACAAGTCTAAGGGTTATTATAGCAAACAATTCCTGAAAAGTTCAAAGCCTAATTCCAAATACGTTGAGAGTAATTTGATTTTGAAGTTGTTGAAATCGTTTTTCTAACCGAAACAGAGCTAAACCTTTGAAAATTCATGGAAAATTCTCTGTTTATCCAATTGATCTGCTTTTTAGGTATGTTGTGCGTATAATGTACATGTTTAGTTTCCTAAAATTTCAGATTTTAATTCCAAGAATTGAGTGAGAAATCGATCAATTTCAGAAAGCATCACTATGTGTGTTCTTGGTGTTTTCATAGTGTGTTTAATTCAAATGTTGAGTTTTAGATGATGAATTCCAGATACATTTTGATGCATGATAACATATTGAGTTTGGTTTTTGATTTAGAGTTGATTGGTATATGATTTGTTTCATAACTCTAACATTTGATCGATCAATTTTACGTTTCTGTTGATTTTGTGTTCTTCGTCATTTCTTGTAATTTCAAGTGTAACCGTTTTTGGTTAATTCATTTTTGTTATTAAAAGTTGTTTGAAACTTGTTTGTGTTAATTGTTTGCAGGTAATTTGGATCAAGGAGAAGTTTTTTTTTTTTTGAGTGTGCGAGTTTTTTCAAGTGTTGTGCAAGTTTTATCCTTCCTCATCAGAGTTTGGTCCTTCTTCATCAGAGTTTGATCCTTCTTTACCCGAGTTTTATCCTTCTTCACCCGAGTTTTGTGCTTCTTTACCCGGGTTTTATGATTTTTTATAAGAGTTTGGTCCTTCTTCATTAGAGTTTTATTCTTCTTCATTAGAATTTTGTCATTCTTCATAAGAGTTTGGTCCTTCTTCACTAGAGTTTTATCATTCTTTATAAGAGTTTGGTCCGTCTTTATTAGAGTTTTATCATTCTTCATTAGAGTTTTATCTTTCTTCATAAGAGTTTGGTCTTTCTTCATTAGAGTTTTTAGCCTTCTTATCAGAGTTTTTCTTCATCAAAATGACATATGAACATTTTTCAAAGTCTGAGCTGATTGAAAAACGTACCAAATCTGAAAAGCTTCGTAAGAACAATTACGACATTCTTATTTAGATTAATACTGATAAAGTTCTTGCTTTACTTGATGTATCAATATTGAAAGAAGAAATTCAGAGCTTGAAAGTCAAACAAAATTCTGAGAAAACTGCTCTTAATTTGAAAATATCTGAATTAAATAAAGAACTTGATGAGTTGAAACGAGAGAATCTTCATAGTACAACTCATATGAAATATATTTTGCTTGGAAGATCTGAACTATATAAGAAAGTTAAAGATCTTGAAGAAACACTTTCCAAGATAAATCAGACTGATCAAAATTGTATTTTAAACAAATCTGAAGAATTTTTTGCTCTTGGAAAATAGTTGTCTTTAACTAAAGATTTACTTGAGAAGGAAAGACATGAGTTCTTACTGAAAGAACAAGATTTTAAAGCCAAATCTAAATTTTTTGAAGAAGAAAGAAAGATGGTTTTAATCAAAGAACAGTCTTTTAAGACTGATTACCAATCATATGACAAGGACAGAAATTCTTATTTGGTCATTATCAAAGGATTAGAAGATCAGATATTTCATCTCACCAAACAATTGAATGATTCTCCTTCTTCAAAAGAATTAGAGGTTAAAGATCCTTCAGTTTGTTCAAAATTTAAATATGATCACTTTGATTCATCCACAGAAAGTGAAAAGAATCCAACTGAATTCTCTAAGTTTGATTCATCTTTAGATCTCAAACTTAAGTAAGTGTTAAAGATACACAAAGGCAAAGATAAAATTATTGAACCACTTCCAGTTAAGATTCACACTGGTGAATCTTCGAAGTCAAATATTCCTAAAGTTTCTGAAAATACTGGTCATTCTTATCAGAAAACATTTTCACAGAAAAACACCAAGTATTATCAGAAACAGGAAGAACCGGACAGATTTTCAAAAAGAAGAGTTTGCTAAATTCTGATCATTCATGTTCAAGTTTCTTTAGAAATTCAGATATTCCATTTTCTAATACTCAAAGAAATTTATTCTCAGCTTTTGAGAAACAAGCTGAAAAATATAATCTGCAATGGGTACCTAACCAAGTTTAAGTGGGTCCCAAAACCCGTTTTGAGATAGGTACCCAAAAGTGATAACAAATCTGGATCCAAATCAGTTTAGATACCAAAGATATATTGATTTTGCAGGTTTAAAAGGTTTCTAGTCATATCAGACTGGAACGCGGACTTCACCTCATCAGGCTTCTAGTTAGTATAGACTAGAACCTGGGCTTCATCTCACAAAGGTTCCTGTTCAAATCAGTTCAGGACCCGTTCTTTACTTTAATAGGCTCTTGATTATTTCAGGTCAAAACCCGTGCTTCAACTCAAAATGGTTTTTAGTCAATTCAGACAAGAACCCGGTCTTCATTGGAATTGGATTTTGTACTTTTCAGTACAGACCAAGCTAATGATTTTCAGTTACTTCAGACTTAAACCCAAGCTTCTGCGACATATGGCTTCTAATCACCTCTGATTAGAACCCGAGTCTGAGATACAAATTTTACTGTAATTCCTGCCCTAAATTCAACTCCGAAGCTGAAATTGCCAAAGAGGGAGTTTATTTTCATAATTTTTTGCTCCTGTTTTACTTTCTATGAGTTGACTAACTTTTTGTGCTTATTTCCAGGGGGGGTTTCAGATACTTTGACGATGTCATTTGTCAAAAATTGTGTGTCTTTTTTTTCACGAAAATATTTCGTGCACACATAAAACGTTTTTGAGCTGAAAGAGAATTTTTTTATGATTCTCTGAACATATCATTGAGGTTAATTGATCTAATCTCTTTGATTTTCATAATCTCATTGATTCTGAGATTCTCTTTGTAATAATTCTTCCGTTTTATTCATTCTAAATTCTACAATGAGCTAATTCTTTCATAAAAATCTGATTCATTTCATTTCTTATATCAGATTTTACATTTCATCCTGATATCTCCCAACGCATCATTCCCAAACATTCATTCTGAATTACATCTTCTAGTTCATCTGAGCTAAAAATCCAAATCTTTAGCTATGATGATATCCCATGAGCTGAAATGCTAAATACTATTTCTGCTAACTTCGATTATGCACCTAACTTATGTGATAGGCATAAATATCGCTTCTTTGGTCTAACCAAAACCAGAAGACCTACCCAATGAGCAAACCATTTATAGTTTGTGGGGGTGAGGGTTCCTTAGGTCTATTAGTTGAGAAGTGTCAGTTATCACAGGATACAAACAGGGCAGAGCAGAGGTAAAACGTAAATGACAGGGGTATATTGAAAGGAGATGGCGGTGCATCAGATCCTGGTTTCACTATTAAGCTGATTGTCTTGTATTTCTCAAAAGTGAGCCGGAGGGAACTTAGTTGAAAAATGTTGAGATCTGAGAGTTGAGAAAGGATTTGAAGAAAAGAAAATCCTACCTACACTGTGTCGGCTGGGTAAACCTCAAAATCTATCAAGCCCTAGGTGACTTGATATTGAAAAAGACGTCATAGACCCAGTGACGCATGCACTTAACCCGGAGATATAGCACATTTCTATCGATATATTATTTGGATATTACAGACATTGAAACAAGGAAGACATTTGCTCTAGTCTTCAATTTCATTTGATGCACATTGTGTCTAGAGCTGATTATATACACTTTTAGGACACATCGAGTCTAACAGTCTGCGTGACTATAAACTGCTAGTCCAAAGTGACTAAGCTGGAACAAATAAGAGTGATACTCTCATGATAAAGTATTTCACGATGAATATTTGGAAATCCTACCAGTGTTAACATCACGCCATCGCTGAAAGTAGGTCACATAGATTATGTCTATTGTGCAAACAGGAATCCTATGTGGACCTGGACACTGTTACTTAAAAATGAGTGTGTTTCATTTTTCTCAACTCAAGTTGAAAAGCTTTGTTTGTTTCTGTAAGGAGAAAGTATCCATTTGAGGGGAAGTGTTTAATTTTTTCAGGGAGTGTTCATATTTGAAAGAGAGGATATCATTTTGAGGGGGATGTAGAAAACATTGTAATATTTCTGAGTTGTAATTGATGTTGTAATTTTGCTATTGTAATTTCACTGCATCTGCGTCTCTGAAGATTTTGCATGATGTTCATAATTCTTATGATCATCATGGGGGGAGAAAAGTTGTATTTCAGAGACAACTGCTGAATAGTTTGAAGACAATTGCAACAACTGCTGAAGAGAAATGTGACAACTGCTGAAAAGCTCAAGATGAAAGATGATATGTTGTCTTTGATTGATCAAGGGAAAGAATCAATTTTTATTCATGATTCAAGGGGGAGCGTTTGTTCATAAGAAGAGAAAAGATCTGAGAAGATCAGAGATTAAGAGATACGAAGATCAGAGAGAGTCAATGAAGAAGAAAGAAGAAAGTTTATTTGAAGTTTCAAAGATAGAAGATCAGAAAAGAGAAACGTTTTGAAGATCAAGTTTTTAAAATCTTGAAGATATTTACTTTGTTTAGAGTTTCTGTGTAAAGTTCCTGCTTTGAACTTTGATTGAAAAATTGCTTTCATCTCTAAGGGGGAGATTGTTAGGAACAAATATATAGAGATGAAAACCATTATAATTGTAAGTATAGAAGTCTAGGGTCAATCATGTAATTAGATGATAGTTAGATATTAGGTTATTATAAATAAAAAAATTCCATAGGAATTTTCTAAGAGTTTGCCATTTTCATATTTGTATTTTATGTTGAGAGCAAATTTAATCATTCAATAAAAGAGATTTGGGTGTTAATGTTGTGATTCACCTAGATCTATTATAATCACCTTTCAATATATCCCTCTCATTTACATTTTACCTCTGCTAGACCCTGTCAGTATCCCGTGATAACTGACACTTTTCAACTGATAGACCTAAAGAACTCTCACCCACACAAACTATATGTGGTTTGCTCCTTGGGTAGGTCTTCCGGTTCTGGTAAGACCATAGAAGCGATGTTTATGCCTATTACACAATTTGGTGCATAATCGTAGTCAGCAGAAATAATGTTTAGTATTTCAGCTCATGGGCTTAGATGAATTAGGATATGCAATTTAGAATGAACTTGGGGAATGTTGAGTTGGGAGATTACAGGATGAAATGAAAATTCTGATATATGATATGAAATGAATCTGATTTTCATGAAAGAATTAGCTCATGGGAGATAATGGGAGAATTCAGTATGAATGAATTGGAAGAATTATAAAGAGAGTCTCAGAAGCAATGAGATTCTGAAAAATCAAAGAGATTTGATCAATTAACCTCAATGATATACTCAGAGAATGAGACATTAAGATTCTTAGAAAATTATTCTTTACAGCTCAAAATTCTTTTTATGTGCGCACAAAGTATTTTCGTGAAAATACACAGAGTTTTGTGAAAAAGATGTCATCGTCAAAGTGCATCTGAAACTTCCCTGGAAATAAGCACACAAAGTTAGTCAACTCATGGAAAATATATCAGGAACAAAAAATTACAAAAATAAAACACCCTTCTTGTCAATTCAGATTCAGAGTTGAATTCAGGGCTGGAATTTCAGAAAGATTTGTCCTTCAGAATTGGGTTCTAATCTGAAGTGATTAGAACCCTTTTTTGCGGAAGCTTGGGTTTCAGTCTAATGTAACTGAAACCCTTGTTTAAACGTTACACGGATGAAGTACGGGTTCTGCTCTGTTGTGAGTAGAAGCCATACGAGTGAAGACCGGGTTCCACACTGATGTGTACAGAAACCATTTCCAATGAAGATCGGGTTCTAGTTTGATATGACTAAAAACTATCTATCTGCAAAAAATCAAGATGTCATTGGTATTCAAACAGATTTGGATCCAGACTTGTTAGTACTTTTGGGTACCCATCTCAAAACGGGTTTTGGTACCCACTGGTGCTTTGTTTTAGGTACCCATTATAGATTTTAATTCTTTGCTTCTCTCTCAAATTCAGAAGCAAGTTCCTTTTAGTATGATGAAATTGAATATCTGAATTACGAAAGAAACTTAAATTTGATTGATCTGAATTTTGCAAACTCTTCTTTCTGAAAATAAGTCCGGTTCTAGCCTTTATCTGATAATACTTGGTATTTTTCTGTGAAGATGTTTTCTGATAAGAAAAACCAGTATTTTTAGAAACTTTTAAAAATTTGGATTACGAAGATTCACCAGGGTAAACCTTGACCGGAAGATTTTCTATTATTTTATCTTTGCCTTTGTGTGTCTTTAAAAGATACTTAAGTTTAAGATCTGAAGTTGAATCAAGATTAGGAAGTTTAGCTATATTCTTATCACTTACTGAAGATAATCAGAAAGATCAACTTTATGTTTCAAACAATTTGAAGAAACCTTAACCTCTGATTTATTTGAAGATAGGGAAATATTAAATTGTTTAGAAAGATGAAATATTGGATCTTTTAATCCTTTGATGATAACCAAATATGAATTTATGTCATTATCAAACGATTGGTAATCAGTTTTGAAAGATTCTTCTTTAATTAAGAAAATCTTTCTCTCATCTTCAAATAATTTAAATTTCGCTTTGAAATCTTATTTATTAAGTAAGAACTCATTTCTTTCCTTCTCTAGTAAATCTTTAGTTAACAAAAACTCATTTTCTAGAGTAAAAAATTCTTCAGATTTGTTTGAATCATAATTTTGATCAGAGTGGTTTGTCTTAGAAAGTGTTGCTTCAAGATATTTAACTTTCTTGTAAAGGTCAGAACTTTCAGGCAAAAGATATTTCAGTTGAGTTGCATTCTGAAAATTTGCTTGTTTAGAATCGTCAAATTCTTTTGATAATTCAGATATTTTCAATTTAAGCACAAAAATCTCAGAATTTAAAACTTTCTGGTTTTCTTCAAAATTTAAAACTTGTTCTTTCAATTTTTTGACATCAAGTAAAGCAAAAGCTTTATATGTACTTAATTGGACAAGAACATCATAAATGCTCTTACGAATCTATTCAGATTCAGTAAGTTTTGCAATCAGCTCAGACTTTGTAAGATTCAAAAACTGATTATGATCATTTCTCATTTTGAATTGCTGATATTGAATCTTCCAAGATCTTTTATGGACTGATGAGTGATTTCTGATTAAAGCTCTGAAAAATGTTTCTATGAATGATAACTTGTTGAAAATCAGCTCTGAATTGACTTTTTGACATTGAAATATTAGCTTTTCTGCAGAAAAATGTCTGTAACTTTTTTCTGGAGTCGAATTAGGCCTCGAAAATTGCCTAAACAGGCTTTGCCAATACTAGGAATCGTAGATCTCGGTTCAAGCTTCGTTTTGGCTTATGGTAGGCCTTCTAACGATGTTCCAATCAAAAGTTATGGCAAATTGAAGCAGCAAAGGTCTTATAGTCAAAAGTTGGAATGAAAGTCGAAGCATTAAGGATGAAACTCGGTTGATGGAAGAATAAACTCGAATAGTGAAGGATAAAACTCGATGAATGAAGTACCGAACTCGATCACTGAAGGATCAAACTCGATTGAATGATGATCAAACTCGAATACCTTAGGATTAATCTCGAATGAATAATGAACACACTCGAATGTTTTATGAGTAAACTCGGATGTAAAAGGATCAAACTCGATTTATTCTTGATTAAACTCGAAATAAGCTTTCTCAAACTCGAATGAAATTTAAACTTCCTCGAATGAAATATCAACAAACTCGGGGTATTGAAATGATCAAACTCGAAATCAAAGGATGAAACTCGGCCAAAAAAGAATAAAACTCCATTAAAACATTAATCAAACTCGATCAACACTCTATCAAATTCGATCATCACTAATAATTCATTATTGCCTGAGTTTGAACAGAAAGTTATCAAAATCATGTTCAAAATTACAATATTCAACAAAAAAATCCACGAATTGATCCCAAATTGAAATCGACTGTGCGGTTTTTACTTACAAACCATTTTTGAAAGAACACTTTGCCTAATTTTAGATCAAAACCCCAACATTTGACAAAAATATGAAGAACACAACTTTTTTAAAAAAATCTAAAAATTTCAAAGTAAAACTTGTGTGTTTGGATTTAAAATCTGAGACTTATATCAATCAAATCGTCTTTAAAAACTACAGACTCGATCCAAAAATCACATCATTGCATCCACATAATCAAAATCCCAACGAGATTTCAAAAAATTCAAATTCTTCGATGAAGAACAGTTCGTTTTTAAACAAAATTTAGATTCAAAAACACTCAATTCTAGCCATGTTTGGCTCTGATACCAATTGATAATTCAATTTCGACAACTAAATCAACAATTAATGTAACACCCTTGAACTAATCACAATGCCACATAATTACCACGTCAACAGGGATATAATATTATAATCTCTATACTATTCCCAAGACACATATGTGAAAACCCGATAATTTTAAAACATTAATTACATAACCAAGTCACGGAAATCCCTGAAAATAAAGCAACCTATCCGAATTATAAGTAATCATCCCCAAAATATAACTACCTCTAAAAAAGGTAGCTAACTCCCTGAATCGTCTGAAACCGCAAACCTACTTGGGTCCAGCAGGCCTACTAGCTGTCCGGTCACCTGAGATACACACGACAAGACACACAAGTCAGCTAACGCTTGTGAGAATACAAGGGTTAGAGTACGATTAAAAAACTCAATGAACAAATAACTCGATAGTAAAATGTTCAGCGTTCTCTACTGAACAGTATATGAGATTCCACTAAGTAGCTCAGATAGGCACTCAGCTCGTGTGGACGAATCCACGTACCCAAATCCGTAGACCGCACAAAGCAGTCGTCAGGACTCAAAAGGGAATCGGGAGCGACCCGAGCCCTGCCCAGCCGTACGGTATAGTAACTCGGTAGCTCGTGTGTCCTAAATCTCATATAGTAAAACACAGTTCACAATAAAGCTCGGTAATACAGGCATGATAATATCTCGATAAAAAGCTCGTAATAAAACTCATAATATCTCGTAAGAAAGCTCAGTAAAAGATCATGCAAGTATTAAATAAACAATCGTACAAGTATCTCAGAAAAACATGCAAACTCACCTGCCCTGAAGTTACACTACTAAGTCTCGGTTCCCTGCCCTTTCCCTACCCTATCAACGCGAGACCCTGGAAACACAACATCACAACCCAATATCAACAATCTCGACCCAACAACTCTATACACAATTCCCAACAACTCATGAGACCCTAAAGACCCGAACACACGACTCACAGAACCCAAAAACCCAACCTGAAACTCCAGCAGCATCGCGGCCGCACTGACCATCGCGGTCGCGGTCGCGCTGACCATCTCAGTTGCGGCCGCGCTCAAGCTGAACCGCCTGCGATCACTCAAGAACATCGCGGCCCGCGATCAGCGGATCGCAGCCGCACTCACGATCGAACAGTAGCAGAAATGCTCTGTTTAGGCCAGGGGATTAAATCCCCAACTCATTTCAGCTCGATTTTAATCACAATTATACCTCTGAATTTACTCATTAACATACAAAAACTCAATTGAATCAATTATTCATGATCCACTACAATTAACCCACGAATTTAAGCTCAAAATTACCTCAATACTCAACTAAGAAGATGATGGAGGGATTGGCTGCTTGAATCACAACTTGAAGCCTCAACCTTTGCTTGAAAATGCTGGAAATCAGATTACACACACTCACAATTCAGTTCTGGCTTTGCCAATGAGTAAAGGAAACAAAAGGGAAGACAATATATATGTTGTGGGTTTAACTCGGTCCGATACCCAAAATCTGATCCCGATATCCCACAATACAAATTTATATCCCCGGGTCCCATATTACATAATTAATCCAATGAAATAATTCCACGTACCTATCCCAAAAACGGGATGTTACAATTAAACATTAAGAACATCAACAACAATCATCAACACATAAAACCGAATGCTTATATTGAGAGAGAAATTTTACATTTAGTTCTTAATGACTTGCTGTACACTTCTTCTCTATTGTATTCTTCTATCTCAATTCGAGGAAGCATACGTCTTACCTGTATTACTTTTATGAACAGTACCACTACACCTTATATATACTAAAATACAAAGTATTTAGTAATTACAAAATAGTCCCTGAACTTTTACAATTAATTGTTATCGTCTCTATTTATATTTGTACCCAACATGTATGTGTGTGTGTGTGTCTATATATATATATATATATATATATATATATATATATATATATATATATATATATCTGTGTGTGTGTGTGTGTGCACGAGCGTATATATATAGATACATAGATATCTATATACATGGATATACTTATATTTATATATATATATATATATATATAGAGGGAGGTTCAATGGAAAACCACCATGCACCGGAAAACTTGTGAAAACCGCACTGCACCACCACAAATGCATCAATTCCCCGCGTGATGCATCAAAATCCCGCGTGATGCATCAAAGTTCCCGCGTGATGCATCAAAATCCCGCGTGATGCATCACATTATTTACGATCATGCCACCTTGTTTTTCATGCAATGCACCAAATCGGACGGTATGCGTAGGTTTCCATAGTTTTCAGGTGCATAGTGGTTTTCCACTGAACCCACCCCTATATATATATATATATATATATATATATATATATATATATATATATATATATATATATATATATATATATATATATATATATATATATATATATATATATATATATATATATATATATGAGTAAAGGACATTTTTGGTCTTTGTGGTTTGATTGTTTACCCGGATTCAGTCCATTAATCTTAATAATGTCAAATTTCATCCCTATTTTGCTAATTTGTGCAATTTTAGTCCCTCATCCGTTAAACTTAACGACACAATTGTTAAACATGTAAGAATGACATTTTTAGCCTTTTCTTTGAGACGCTTTTAGTCCATTTGGTTTTATTATTTATCCATTTATAGTCCAACATTTTTTTATTTTATTTTATCTTTATAATTATATTATTTGTAGATTTACTTAATTCATTATAAACACACTTATTTTATTTATAAATGTACTTATGTTTTAATATTTTATTTACATGTACTATTGTTCGTATTTTATTTAAAATTTTTATCCATTTATAGTCCAACATTTATTTTATTATATTTTGTCTTTATAATTATAATTATATTATTTGTAGATTTACTTAATTCATTATAAACACACTTATTTTATTTATAAATGTACTTATGTTTTAATATTTTATTTACATTTACTATTGTTCGTATTTTATTTAAAATTTAACTTTTATTTTAATTAAAGTTATATATTTTCTTTACTAATTTATTTAAAGTTCATCTTCTTTTTCTTCAAGTATCTTCCAACCTAATCAATTATCCAGACATAAATTATACACATATGTGAATGTACTTGAAGAAATAATGACATTGAAAGATACTTGAAGATATATATATATATATATATATATATATATATATATATATATATATATATATATATATATATAGAATCAGGTTCATCAGCGTACCTATGAGATTCCAGCGTACCCAGCGTACCCTAATGTGAATGATCATTCACATATATTTTTTTTGAATAGACATGTATAAGACAACATTATAAGACTTTTTTTCAAAAGGAGCAACACCAAAAATCTTGTGAATTGTAAAAAAGATCATGTGAATGGTGATTCACACCATTCACATGGTGTGAAATGACCATTCACATGGATGACCATTCACATAAATATGCATTTAGCATTCACATAATTTTTAAGGACACAGAAAGTGTGAATGTATGTGAAATTCATATATCATGTGTATAACATTAATTTAAACATGGTTATGTGAAAAAAAATTAAAAAAAAGTTTTTTAAGGTTGGTACCTTCGGGTGCACTTGATTTCGAGAGGTACTTTTTTGAACCTGACTATATATATATATATATATATATATATATATATATATATATATATATATATATATATATATATATATATATATATATACACACACACACACACACACACACACACACCTTTTAGTCTCTGTGGATAAATTTATTTGCACATAATTATATAATATACACATAAAAATCGACGATATTATATTTACTTAAACACAACTAACAAAATTACACATATGAATGTCAACAATAATATTATAAAAAAATAAAATTAATAAAGAAGATGAACTTTAAATAAATTAGTAAAGAAATATATAATTTTAATTAAAATAAAAGTAAGTTTTAAATAAAATACGAACAATAGTAAATGTAAATAAAATATTAAAACATAAGTATACTTATAAATAAAATAAGTGTATTTATAATGAATTAAGTAAATCTATAAATAATATAATTATAGAGATAAAATAAAATAAATGTTGGACTATAAATGGGTAAATAATAAAATCATAGGGACTAAAAGCGTCTCAATGAAAAGGGTAAAAATGTCATTATTACAAATTTAACGGTTGTGTCGCTAGGTTTAACGGACGAGGGACTAAAAGTGCACAAAGTTAGCAAAATAGGGATGAAATTTGACCTTATTAAGGTTACGAGACTGAATCCGGGTAAACCATCAAACCACAATGACCAAAAATGTCCTTTACTATACACACACACGCACACACACACACACACACACACACACACACACACACACACACACATATATATATATATATATATATATATATATATATATATATATATATATATATATATATATATATATATATTGAGAACTTTTATGCATCGAGAAACCTCAAGGAACTTTTATGCATCGGACTATCTACCAAGGGTGCACAAAGGGCATTTAAGTGATATTAAATGTATTGTAATTATTTTTGAATTTAAAATTTTTTAAGATAATTAAAAGCTAAATTAGGTATAGAAATTATCCATTAATTTCTTTCCTAATATCACTCCCATTTCTCTCCATCTCTCTCTCTCTCTCTCTCTCTCTATCTCTCTCTCTCTCTTAACCCCATCCTTGGTTCCTTCCCATTCCCGACCACACACCACCATAGCACCGCCACCACCACCGGCAATTTCCAACCACCACCATCATCATCTCTCTCATTTTCTCGATTAAACTACCACCATCCGCCAACCACCACTACCATCCTCATTCCCTCGGCCTCTCCTCCTCTCCCTCGCTGCTGCCACCTTTCTCTCCCCCCCTCAACCACCACGCCCACTTGACTACCGCCATCATTTTCCGTCTATCACCACATTTCTCGCTGTGCACCGACCTATGATGATGATTAACATGGTCCGATGATGATGAACACGTCGAGGATGTTGATGAACCGATAAAAGATATGCATTTCAAACACGTTAAGTGTTGGGAAATATTCTAAGTATGTCAAGCTGTTAGTTAGATTTTTCAAACTGTTAGTAGATTTTCTGCGTGATTACAAAGTTCAAGCTGTTAGTTGAGTAAGTTCGAACTGCTAGTTCAAAAGTTCAAGCTGCCAGTGTTCAAGTTCAAGCTGCTCAACAGATAGTCTTCAAGCTGCTCAACAGCTCAATAAACAGAAAGTGCTGAAATTCAGGAAAAGATATATATTCGAAGATTCAAGCATATCAACTACCAGAGAAATCAGAGTTTCTCAAGGAAACAAATCAGAAGGCATTATATATACATAGAATAGGTTTTTCTATTGTAACTATGCACGTACATGTTTTGATTTAGTTGTGATTGCCTTTTGATTAAAGTTTACATAAGTCTCTAAGTTTGTAAAACCCTAAGAACAATTTGTGTTCTTCGTCTAATCAAATAGATTAGAGGTGATTGTAATCATTGAGTTTTGCAATACAAAAGATTTGATTGTTGATTGTAATTATGTGTTATTTGTTTTGAAAGCTTTTCTTAAAACAGTTAAGTGTTATTCCGCAAACTTCTTAATTGGACTTTGATTCAATACAAGGTTATTGGTTTTATACTCTGATTGATTCAAACCAGTTAATCTTAGGTAGTGATATTGATCTTGACAAGTGGTATCAGAGCCAGGTTTTTTCTTTGTTTTCAAAGTCAGAAGCTTTCTTTTAAAATTTTAATTTTCTGCAATGGAATTTGATAATAGCAGTAGTGGATCTAGGCAAGGACTCAAAGTGCCAATGCTCAAACCCACTGAGTTCGAGATGTGGAAACTCAGGATTCAACAGCACATTCAATTTATTGATGTGTAATACTTGGCAACCGGTTTCAACGATTAAAATTTATTCCACGTAGGTTATTTACCGGTCCACGTAAGATTAATAACCGGTTTCACCCAGTTACCCGTTGATAAAATGAGTAACCCTTGATTTACAGATTTTTAGTTAGTTCGGGGTTTTCTACGCAACTTAAAATGGTTTGGGGTTTTAGTCCCAAAATAACTGATAAGTTGGGGGTTTTTTTTGCGCAATTATCCCTTTAGGTTATTTAGCCAATATTATTAACTGTAGATCTTGAATCCATTATGGCTAAAGTGACAAAACTGATTTATTAACTCTCTCTCTTTTTAAAGTAGGGTACTAAAATAAATCTTATAATTCCATCTTAAATTCTCAAACCAATAATCAAGTTATTAATTAAATTTGCAACTTATATTTTTTAGAGTAAGTATTTAATTCTTAGTAATTAATAAGCACTTATTTAAATTTATAATTAACTTAAATGTATTTATTTTAGTTATGGAAGTTAAAATCCAATGAAAGAACTCAACTCCAAACCAAATAAATTCTAAACCCAGTTACATCTTTCTTTAACCCATCATATGTAATATCATTAACCCATTACTTAAATCTTTAAGAGCTCAATCCGTTAAAAACTAAGTAACCCTTAAGATTTATCAAGTCCAAAATAACCAAAAATTGCAGCTCGAATAAAAGATTAAATGACAGCCAAAATCAAAAATAATAAAAGGAGAACCCCTCTGCTAATCCAATACCTTAAACCACCTAAATGGGTTTAAGCCTAAATAAATAACAAAACAAATAATAACCCCACCCATCACTTTCTTTTGTCTATGCTCCTGGACGAGAAAAGAAACAGAGAATAGATCATATGTAATATTATTAACCCATTACTTAAATCTTTAAGAGCTCAATCCGTTAAAAACTAAGTAACCCTTAAGATTTATCAAGTCCAAAATAACCAAAAATTCCAGCTCGAATAAAAGATTAAATGACAGCCAAAATCAAAAATAATAAAAGGAGAACCCCTCTGCTAATCCAATACCTTAAACCACCTAATTGGGTTTAAGCCTAAATGAATAACAAAACATATAATAACCCCACCCATCACTTTCTTTTGTCTATGCTGCTGGACGAGAAAAAAAACAGAGAATAGAAGAAGCAGGATAGAGCGCCAACGAGACACGAAGAAGTAATCAGCCAGCCGCTGGCTAAGGGTGGCGACAGTGGCAGTGGTACCGCCTGGACCTCTGGCCACCACTACACTGTCAGGATCTAAATATAATGAAAACTATGAATAACCAAGATTAACTGATTTGAATTTATCAGAGTATAAATCAATAATCTTGCTTTGAATCAAAGTTTAATTAAGAAGTTTGCGGAATAACACTTAATTATTTTAACAAAAACTTTCAGAATCAATAAAGCATAAAACATAAGAAGTAATCAAGACTGTTTGTATTGCTGAATTCAATGATTACAATCACCTCTAATCTGTTTTGATTAGACGAAGAACACAGACTGTTCTTAGGGTTTTACAACCTTAGAGGCTTAAGAAAACTTAAACAATAAAGTAATTACAGACTCAAAAATATGCAGAAAACTTCTCTATGTCTCTGTGTCTTCTATACAATATTCTGTCTATTTATATTGCTTTATGGACGTGTTTCCTTGAAGGACTATGACTTCTCTGATAGTAGATATGCTAGAATCTTCGTGTAGATATCTTCCCTGAAAATCAGCACATTCTGTTTATGAA
The DNA here is from genome assembly GCA_020465985.1 of Centrapalus pauciflorus. Taxonomy (NCBI): domain Eukaryota; kingdom Viridiplantae; phylum Streptophyta; class Magnoliopsida; order Asterales; family Asteraceae; genus Centrapalus; species Centrapalus pauciflorus. Next base: position 9,559 of record JAANYP010000084.1, on the reverse strand, counting down.
ACTGTTGAGCAGCTTGAATGACTTGGCAGCATGAACTGAGCAGCTTGAGTTGTTTTGCTCTGGCAGCTTGAACTTTTACACTGGCAGCTCGAGTTTCTTCAACTAACAGCATGAACTTTGTATTTACACAGAAAATCTACTAACAGTCTGAGAAGTCTAAACTAACAGCTTGAGTATACTTAAACTATTTCCCAACAATCTCCCCCTAACTTAAATTCTTTATACAAGACTTTAAGTTCTATACAAATAAGGAAATGAAAAAGTAAACTGTTATTTACAAACCAAGGCTTTCAAAAACTTACAACTGTGCAAGCTTCTGATCTACAGCCTTCAAAAATTCTCTCTTCATCTCTTCTTTATCACAAGATATCCTAACTGATTTTATTTGAAGCAGCATATCTTTTGAAAAATTATAAAACTCGAGATTGAAGAAAATACCAAACCCATCTTTGAATGTGATCCTGTAAGTTCTGGATTTGACAAAAATATGAACTTCCTTGATCTGTTTCCCTTTCTTCTCAGCATCTTCCACTTCTTTTCTTGCAAATTCAGGAGCAGCAACTGAACTTAGATCTCTGATAAGTTGTTTTACTTGTGGAAGATCAGATCTCACTTGTGAAACAGATCCTATGTGGTACATCTTTATCAGCTCATCCCTGGTCAGCTTATGAACCATCTGCCAGAATGTATCAAACTCCTCTTCTGGTCCAGATTCTCTCCTTATCACAAACTTGACCCTTAAATTCCTTTCATCCAATGACTTAGCAAACCAGTAGTTGATTTCTGGCTTTGTGAAGTCATGCTGATCAATCAACTTTTCTATCTCCATAGCTTTTTGCAAATGGTGCTGAAAGATCACCCTCTTAACAGATGATGGAACAGAAACAGTAGGTTGATCAGTAGGAGCAGGTACATTGGCAGCTTCAGGTTGGACTGGTTTCTTTGATGGTTGGACTGATTGGGACGGTTGAACTTTTGGTACTGGCTGAACTTCTGAAGAGACTCTTGTTTTCTTTCTTTTCTCCATTTCTTTATCATGTATTTCCTGCAGCTTTTCAGTAGTCATAGACTGAGCAATCTTCTTTGGAATATCTGCTGCAACGGAAAAATTGATTAAGAATCTTCTATTTTCAGCCTTGGTATGCCCAGTTGGCATCTTCCTCTTCCTTTCACCTTGCTTGACCACAAACCCTCTTAGGTAATCTCCTAAGGTTTCATCATCTTGCATTGGGGCATGGGTTTGCTGGTCTAAGGCCTGATCTTGTTCTTCTGCTAACTTTCTGGCAATCTCAGCATCAAAGGCAATCTGGGCTTCTCTGGAAGAAAATTTGTGCTTTGGAGACTCAATCAGAATACCCTTGCCCTTATCTTTTGTAGCAGAAGATGCAGCTTGGACTGAACTGGATGGAGCTTGACTGCCTTCTCTAATAACAACTCCAGTTGCTCTTGTAGAAGCAACTTGAGTTTCTAGGCTAACAGCTTGAGAAGCTGTTGGGACTGCTAGCCTAGAAGATGGAGCTGTTGATGCTGCTTGGACTGTTGATGTTGGAGCTGCTTGGACTGGTTCAGGAACTTCCTGATTCTCCCCCTTTTTGGAAGCATTGGTTTGGTCAGAAGGACCTACAACCTTTGCCACATGGGTTTGAATCAATTGCTCTAGTCTGATGAGCTTATTTCCACAAAGAGTAAACCCTTTATGTAGATTAGCCAGTTTCTGATTGTGAGCAGCTTCTGCCTGTTTGAGTGCATAAATTTGTGCCCCCTGTGCAGCAATGATGGACATTTGGTATTCCAACATTGTTACAACAGGTTTCAGCTTTGTATCCGTTAAGAGCATCAGTTGCAGGCTAGTCTCAAGATCAGAAAACACCAGGGGTGTTTGTGGTCTATCACTGACATTAACACCAGAAGTAGAAACCTCTGGGCCCCTCTTTTCTTGGTACTGGGGACTTCCAGCTCGTGTTTGCACACTTGCTGTTGCCATGGGTGTGGTCTTAGAGATGTTGGCCCTGTCCTGTGCCTCTTGTGCAGAGACATCAGTAGTGCCAGCCACAAAACCCATATGAACAATCTCAGAAGAGATGTTCACCTCCTGATTGAGGTTGGGAGTGTCCTCAATTGGTTCCCTTTGGATATTCTGTGCAGAAGGATCCTCCTGCACAGGGATATATGGCTCTTGTCTAGGGGAGGAGGAGGAAGGAGCTCCTGGTCCCCTTTTCCTTTTATATAAGTATTGTAGTGGGCATTTGGGCTGTTGAAAAGGATCAGAGGGAATATCTGTATCATGAGGAGTGGGTTGGGGTCCTGAGGTTGAAGCAGTAATGTTGGGCTGTGTCTGCTCAGGCCCCTCTCCTCTGTTTCTTGTGATGATGTTCATCATTGCAGAGGGCAATGGAGCATCAATGCTGACAAAATTGGCACTTGGCTTTATCAGCCTTTTAATTGAAGATAGTGAGTGCCTATGGGAAACATATATCCTCTTATGTAAATTTGAAGAAGTGGTGCAGGTGTGTGCAATTATTTTTGCCAAAAATCGAGGATACATCAAAAATTTCCCATGCTTCAGGGAATGATGCCTTAACATTCCTTGAAAGATCATATTTGAGAAATTGAACTGTTGGCCAGTAGAAAAGCACACTAAGGCAGTGCAATATTTGAAGAAAATTCGGACCAACCAGTTCTTTTGGGGCTTAAACATTGCTGAATAATATGCACAAGATATTTCCATTTAGGAGAAAAGTGTGCTTTCAAGAAAGTAAAAGAATCAGCAGGGCCCCTATATCCGATATTTTGAAGACCAAAGTGTAAAGCAGTAAGAGATAGGTCTTTTATACCTGTGGCATCTTGAAGATGCAGATGATGTCTGATGGACTCCTCGGTGATATTGATGGTAGTACCATCGATTTTGGAAGTCAGGGTAGGCACTCCATTGATGGTTTGAACATAGGCATGATTCCAGAATTGCTCAATATGAGATATGTATATAGTGGGGTTAATATTGAGGGCATAGTGAATATGGGAGTGCCTGAGGAAGTCCATCATCTCATGGAACGGTTGAAGGTCAGTGTGTTTCAGGGTGTATGGGAGGCAGTTGTGTTCTTTTACAAACTCCATTGATCAAGAAACGACGGTTTAGGGTTTAGGGTTTGAAAAGAATGTGTGTATCGTTCAGAGAGAAAACAGAAGGCCGTGGAAGAAGAATATGTAACTGGTAGTTACAACTGAACGAAACTGGGACCTTTAAAGGTTTCGAAAAGATTAGGTCCCGCGCACACATTTGGGAAATTACCTAAGTACCCTGCACACTTTGACAGATCAAGTGAAAATAACTAGCAGTCCGAGAAAATGAACTAGCAGCATGAGAAAAGACTCATGCTGTTAGTGTAAAATTGTGCAAATTTTCAATGGAACAGTGTCTCCCCCTTAAATTAGCATATTGAGTTGATAATAATAGAAACCAATTAATCCATGTTTACCATACCAATGTTTGATATTAGGAAAGTGAACCTTCCTACATCAAAAGGTTTTGTAAATAGATCAGCTAGCTGATCATCTGTATGTATTTTGGTAACTTGGATTAACTTCTTTTCATTACTATCTCTGATGAAGTGAAATCTGATTTCTATATGCTTGGTTTTTGGGAATTTCACTGGGTTTTGCACAATGCTAATGGCACTTGAATTGTCAATATAAATAGGAGTGGATAAGAAATTCATACCATAGTCTCTTAGCTGATTTTGAATCCACATTACCTGGGAGCAGCAGCTTGCAGCTGCTACGTATTCTGCTTCAGTGGATGATGTGGAGACAGTTGTTTGTTTCTTGCATTGCCAAGAGACCAGTCTTGCTCCTAAGTATTGACATCCACCAGTTGTGGATTTTCTGTCAATGTTGCAACCACCATAGTCACTGTCAGAATAGGCGGTTAGTTCAAAAGGAGAGTCTTTGGGATACCATAGGCCTAAATGTGGTTGGCCTTTAAGGTATCTGAAGATTCTCTTAACAGCAACCAAGTGAGAATCCTTTGGTGAACATTGAAACCTGGCACACACACAGACAGCAAACATTATATCAGGTCTAGAAGATGTTAGATACATGAGAGATCCTATAAGGGATCTGTATAGATGAATGTCCACATCTATGCCATCTTTGTCTGTATGGAGCTGTTTATGAGGATCCATTGGAGTGCTTGCAACCTTTGTGTCTTGATAGCCAAACTTTTCCAGTATGTCTTTGACATACTTTGATTGACTTATGAATAGACCAGTAGGCTTCTGTTTGACCTGCAGCCCTAGAAAGAATGTGAGTTCCCCCATTGAACTCATTTGAAACTTTTTGTGCATTAGGGCCTCAAAATCTTTGCACAACCTATCATTAGTTGAGCCAAAGATGATGTCATCAACATAGATCTGGACAAGAAGAATCTCAGCTTTGATGGATTTAGTGAAAAGTGTTTTGTCCAGAGTGCCTCTCTTGAATCCATTCTGTAGAAGATATGATGACAGTGTGTCATACCATGCTCTGGGGGCTTGGTGAAGACCATAGAGAGCTTTGTCTAGCTTGTACACCCTGTCTGGATACTTGTAGTCTTCAAAACCAGGAGGTTGACACACATACACTTCCTCTTCAATTGTCCCATACAAGAAAGCAGACTTAACATCCATTTGATACACTTTAAAGCCTTTGAAACTTGCATATGCTAGAAATAGTCTGATGGCTTCAATTCTTGCTACTGGAGCAAAGACATCATCATAATCTATTCCTTCTTCTTGAGTGTACCCTTGTGCTACTAGTCTTGCTTTGTTTTTGATGACTATTCCTCTCTCATCCTTCTTGTTTCTGAACACCCATCTTGTACCTATTGCTCTCTTACCTTTAGGAAGATCCACCAGAGTCCATACATTCTGAATTTTGAACTGTAAAAGCTCTTCTTGCATAGCTTCAATCCAGGAAGAATCTTTTAGTGCTTCTGATGCCTTTTTGGGTTCTAGTTGAGACATGAAGCAGGCATGTTCAAAAGCAGCTAGGCTGAATTCTGGAACTGCTTGTTCAGCAGCAGCAGTCTCATTGTGAACCATCTTCCTTGTTTGAACAGGAGTGCTTGGATCACCCAGTATTTGATTTGAGAGGGTGATACTTATGAACTCGTAGTGTGGGCTCTCTCTCTGTTTGGAAGGACGTTCCAAGGTTTGTGTCATCTCCATCAGAACCAGTGATTGGTTCAGTTTCTGGAACAGCTTGAGTTTCTAGGCTAACAGCTTGAGAAGCTGTTGGGACTGCTAGCCTAGAAACTGGAGCTGTTTCCTTTTGTGTTTGAGCTGTGCTGTCAGGACTTGGGAATGGCACTTCAGTGTCTGGATTTGCATCATGTTGAGTACTCAGGACCCCTGGAGGATCACAAGACAGAAGTGGTAGAGTGGTGAAATCATCCCAACTTGTTGAATCTGCAGCAGTCTGAAACTTTGTGCCAACAGCATGAGAAATTGTATTGGCAGCATGAGAATTTGTATTAGCAGCTTCAACTCTGTATGCATCAGCTTCTGCAGTAAACTCAGCAAAGCTCAGAGAATTTGTTAGTGAATCTAAATCAAATAACCAATCAGGACCAGTGCCTTTGATGTTAGCAGTATTTTCATTAAATTCAACATTGGCACTTTCTTCAATTGTTTTAGACACACTGTTGTATACTCTATAGGCTTTGCTTTGAGTTGAGTATCCTACAAAAAATCCTTCTTCAGCCTTACTCTCAAACTTCCCTAAGTGAGTCTTAGTGTGAAGAATAGTACATGGGCATCCAAAAGGCTTGAAGAAAGCTATTAGGGGACTTCTGTTGTGGAATAACTCATAGGGAGTTTTCCCTTGTGATTGAACTACTTGAACCCTATTTAGAACATAACAGGCTGTATTAACAGCTTCTGCCCAGAAAGTCATAGGCAGATTGGAATCAGCTAACATTGTTCTAGCAGCCTCAATTAATGTTCTATTCTTTCTTTCAGCTACACCATTTTGCTGTGGTGTTCTTGGTGCACTATATTGTCTAGCAATACCTTTGGACTCACAGAAACTGTTTAGAAGTTGATTTTTAAATTCAGTACCATTGTCTGATCTTATCACCTTAACTTTGGAATTGGATTGGTTTTCTATCTTAAGGATAAAAGACTTAACAAGCTCAGCAGTTTCATCTTTGGACCTAAGAAAGTAAACCCAAGTAAATCTGGTGAAATCATCAACAATGACTAAACAGTATGCCCTTTTATTCAAACTCAAAACAGATGTTGGACCAAATAGATCCATATGTAACAGCTGAAGAACAGATGAGATTGAATTTACTTCTTTGGCCTTATGAGAAGTTTTGTGTTGCTTACCCTTAAGACATGCTACACAATGATCATCACGAATGAACTCCTTTTGTGGTAAACCTCTTACCAGATTCTTTTTAACTAAATCATTCATGGACTTGAAGTTCATGTGACACATCCTTCTATGCCAAAGAGCAGACTCATTTGATGATGCTTTGGATATTAAACAGCTTAAAGTATTTGATTTAGTCAAAAGAGCTGTGTCTAGGCAGTAAACATTGTCCTTTCTTGGTGTTCTAAGTAAAACAAGATTTTCAGGAATTTTGAAATCCTTTGAAAGAACAATGCACTCAGAATCTGTGAACAGAACAATGTTTTGTTTGTCACAGATTTGAGAGACACTCAATAAATTGTACTTAAGCTGTTCAACATACAAAACATCATGGAATGTCATGTTGCCTGCATTTACAGTACCTTTACCTGTAACCTTACCTCCTTTTGAGTTGCCTCCAAATGCAACAAAACCTCCATCAAATCCTTTGAAATTTGACAAGCATTCAGAATTGCCTGTCATGTGCCTAGAGCATCCACTGTCCAGATGCCATCTTGTCCTATGAGGAGACCTGTGGTTGCCCTGCACAAATAACAGCTTAGTTAGTAGTGGAGTAAACCCAAACCAAATTGGTTTTGGGTTGGCCTTGTACATTGACATAACTAAAAACTGTTTTTGACTTCTTGTATTTGGTGAGATCTACTGATGGAGTCTTTGGAGAGTATTTAGTGATGATATGAGGTATCCAATTATTTTGATCATCTTTTCTTCTGACAGTCTCAGATGATTCACTAGCAGCTCCAGTTTGATGCTCAGCAGCTTGAGCTGTGTTTGTAGTGCTAACAGTTTCAGTTTTTGCACTAACAGCATCAGATTTTGACTTAGCAGTCTGATCTTTTGCATTAGCAGTTTGAGCAACAGATTTGTCCTTGACACACCATATTTGTTTAAAAACTTGATTTAGGCTTTGCCAAAACTTGTTTTTGATGTGTGGACTGTTTTTTATTAACTTTTGAGAATCTGTGATCAACTGTTTTCTTTGGAGCTGCTGTGGAAGGTTTCACTTTTGAGTGCTTTGCCTGTTTAGGATTTGATTTTGTGTGATGCACAGTCTGTTTTGCAACAGCTGGTTTGTAAAAACAATCCTTGGCTAAGTGATTCTTCCTTCCACAGTGAAAGCATCTTTTGACAGTTTGAATTGGAACACCAGACTTTTCTGTCAATTTCTGGTTCTTGTTTCTCTGGTTTCCTCTTACCTGCTGTTGTTTAGGAAACTTTTGAACACCATGCTTTTGGCATGTGCAGATAGAAACAGTTTTATCTCTTTTAGTTCCTTTTGATGAAGATGCAGTGTTACAGTTAGAATGTACAGAAACTTGTGGAGTAGCATTGCATACACTCATCTTCTCTTTTCCTTTCTTACTGGGAACTTGGACTTCTATGGGTGCACTCTTTGTGTCACAGTCTCTATTTTGACTCTTATCTTCTTTTAATTCAGGACTGTTATCAAGGATAGGATCTACAATAGTCATAGACTCATCTAGTGGTTCATTAACAAGTCTATCAGCAACTTCACTCATTGGATAAATGTACTTGTTATTATATGGAGGTGGAGTAGCTCTGTATCCTATTCCTTCTTTGGGATTGACCTGAGATTTGACTCTATCTTTGAATTGAACTTCCATTAGGTGTTCTAGCTTTTGATTTGCTAACTTGAAGTTACCTAGATCTATGTTAACAGATTCCAGTTTCTTATTAGCCTCTAACACCTTCTGTTCAGTTTCTTCTACCTTTTTATTCAGAGATTCTATTTTCTTATTGAGTTCCTTTTTCTCCCATTCATGATAGTTTCTATCATAACCCATTTGAATCTCATTATCCTTATAATCATTGATCTGTTTTTCCAGATCTTCTATGGCTTGCATATATTCATATCTCCTTTCTTCCATCTTAGCTAGAGTTTTGCACATGCTCTCATTATGATCTCTGTACTTTTTAACCATATTTTTGCATGATTGAGAGCAGAGTTTAGAGTTTACCTCAGAGGGTAGTTCAGTTGAGGAGACATTTGAGGTTTCTGCCATAAGTGCTTGATTTTGGAATTCTTCCTCTGTCTGATCACTCCAGTCAAACACATTGTCTTCTTGAGAGACAAGTGCTGTTGATGAGGAAGCTTGAATGGGCTGTGAAGTCCTTGATGGTTGTTGACCTTGAGATCTACATTCTCTGGCAAAGTGACCAAGCTTATGGCATTTATAGCATTCCACTTTTGATTTATCAAAAGATGGTTTGCCTTCTGTTTTAGCTTGAAAGTTGGTCCTTCCAGTTCTTTTCAGGAATCTTTTGGCTCTCATGGTCAGCATTGCATGTTGCCACTTTAAATCCATCTCTTCAAGATCATCTGGATGAATTTGTTCCAAGTCTTCAACATTTAGAGCAAATAATCCATCATTGGCAACAAAAGCTTCATAATGAGTTTCAGCAGAACTTCCATCACCACCTGAAAAAGAATCACAGTTATTAGATTTTTCAGAGGACAGAAGAGCAGTGTTATGATTATAAGAAAAGGATTTCTTTTTAGCATCAATTTCAGTCTCAAACACTCTTAGACTGTTGTATAGATCATCCAATTCTATCTCATCAAGTGTGTCTTTTGTTCTCCACTGGGCAGCATAGACTGTCCATTCTTCTCCAAGAGATCTGAGAAACTTTCTGTTGACTTCATCTTGATCCAGATTGACCTTTGCACTTTCCAGTTCACTTATCAGTTTGTTGAACCTGTCAAAGATTTGAGTGAGGTTTTCATTCTTGCCACCAGAAAAGTTTTCATACTGCTGTTTCAAGAGGTCCTTTTGATTTCTCTTGGTACTTGCATTACCAGCAAACCTCTTCTCTAAGGCATTCCAAAGAGAGTGAGCAGTATAAAACTTTTTGAACTGATGTTGATAAGCATTAGGAATGGCTATTTGTAATAGTGTGAGTGCTTTCACTTCATTCATTCTAGCCTTCCTTTCAAGTTCAGTTTTTGGAGGAGTTTTGACTGGTTTTCCCTCAGCATCAAGTTCTGGATCAACTACAGGAGGGAATTCAACAGCTTCCCATATGGCATAATCAATGAATTGAATATGCTGTTGAATCCTGAGTTTCCACATCTCAAACTCAGTGGGCTTGAGCATAGGCACTTTGAGTCCTTCCCCAGATCCACTGC
>JAANYP010000083.1:255018-372518 GCA_020465985.1 Centrapalus pauciflorus | reverse complement strand
TCGAACGGTAGTCATTTTTCCCCATTTCTTGGTGGAACCTAAACCGAATTCGATTACAAAAATCTTTCCTATTTTGGTCGGTACCAGTAATAGGAACTTCAGAAACATCGAGCCAAGCTCGTGCCAACGTCTTCTCTTCTTGGGGGGTCCAATGTTGAGTAGGAGCCCTCGTTGTTGATTTCTTTTATTTACCTTTCGTAGCCGACTCGGGTTCGGGATCCACTTCGACTTCGGGTTGTGTTTCCGGAACGACTTCGGGTTCGGCAATATGTTGAGATGGATGGGTGCCAAATGGGGATAACGTTGGGGAAGAGAGTGGTTGGTACTCCGTGAACGCGTTAAATTGCGAATATTCCAGAGGCATGAAATTTAGTCGAGTAGGCGTGATGCCATACCCTCGACCGAAAACGGGTTGCGGAACCCCCGCAAAGTTCATAAAACCTATTGGGTACAATTATAAGTAGAGTTGAAAACAATATTTTGTAATAGTTCAGGGGAATTTATTGTAAATACACAATAGTTATATTGTGTATATAAATAGAAGTAGTATTTCTATTTGTAAGGAATCGGACAATAATAGAAAGTGGATACGGATCTAGAGAGAGAATAGAAGTTTGCTTTGCAAGAAAGCCATGAACCAAATGTAATATTCTTCTCTTAATCATTCAATAGATTGTGTTAGATTGTTATAATTGTTCATATATTGTTTATTGTTGATATGAATTGCTAGAATTATGAATTCACAATTGGTATCAGAGCCTAATATGGATTAAATTGATTGAATTTTGAATCTGAATTTTCATTTTTTTTCGAACACTGTTCCATCAAGTTTTTCGAAAACAGAAAATTAATTGAGGTTTTTGATTTTGTGGATGAATTGAAGTGAAAATTGGAACGAAGGTGGAGCATTTAAAGTCGAATCTATTGTGATAAACATCAGATTTTAATTCCAAACACACAAGATTTAATTTGGATTTTACTGAATTTTTGAAAAAGTGTGTGTTCTTGAGGTTTTTGATCGATTTTTGGATTTTAATCTGAAATTAGCCAAAGTTGTTTTTCAAAAAGTGTTTGTGTGTGAAAACCGCAGGTTCGATTTCAATCTGAAATCAATTCGTGAATTTTTGTTGAAAATTGTCATTTTGAACTTGATTTTGATCAGTTCCTGTTCAAACTCGGGCAACACTGAATTCCTTGTTTTAATCGAGTTTGATCAAGTTGTTATTCGAGTTTGTTTGTGTTTCATTCGAGTTTTATGTATGCTTCATTCGAGTTTTATCCTTAACTGATCGAGTTGGATAAAGAGTTAATCGAGAAACTTTATGTTTCATTCGAGTTGATCAAAGCATCAATCGAGAAACTTCATGTTTCATTCGAGTTGATCAAAGCATCAATCGAGAAACTTCATGTTTCATTCGAGTTGATCAAAGCATCAATCGAGAAACTTCATGTTTCATTCGAGTTGATCAAAGCATCAATCGAGAAACTTCATGTTTCATTCGAGTTGAGCACAGTGTAATTCGAGTTGAATCATTCTTCATTCGAGATTCAATAAGCTTCATCCGAGTTTCATACTTATCAATCGAGTTTTATACTTAATCAATCGAGTTTCATACTTAATCATTCGAGTTTTATCATTCTTCATTCGAGTTTCAGTCATAACCATTCGAGTTTCATTCTTTTATCATTCGAGTTTGACTATATGACCTATTCTGCTTAAATTGACCATAACTTTTGACTGGAACATCGTTAGAAGGCCTACCATACGTCAAATCGAAGCTTGAAAAGAGATCTACATTTCTAGAACTGGCGTAGCCGGTTCGGTAAATTTTCGAGGCCCAATTCCACTCCAGAAAAAAAGTTACGGGCATTTTTCTACAGAAAATCTAAAATTTCAACGTCAAAAAGTCATTTCCGAGCTGATTTTTCACAAGTTATCATTTTTAGATATAACTCTCAAAGTTTTATCAGAATTCACTCATTTTTCCATAAAAGATCTTGGAAGATTCAATTTCAAGCAATTCAAAATGGCATATGAACAACTTTCAAAATCTGAGTTGATCGCCAAACTTACTGAATCTGAAAAGATTCGTAAGAACAATTACGACATTCTTGTTCAGTTAAATACTGATAAACATTTGGCGTTATGTGACGTACAAATACTGAATGAAGAAATTCAAAACTTAAAAGAAAAACAAAACTCTGAGAGTTGTGCTCATCAATTGAAAATATCTGAATTACTTAAAGAACTCGATGAGCTGAAACAAGAAAATTTTCAGAATGCAACTCAACTGAAATATCTTTTGCCTGAAAGATCTGATCTTTACAAGAAAGTTCAGGATCTTGAAGATACACTTTGTAAGACAAAACCAACTGATCAGAATTGTATTTTAAACAAAAATGAAGAAATTTTTGCTCTTCAACAAGAGTTGTCTTTAACTAAAGATTTGATTGAGAACGAAAGACATGAGTTCTTACTTAAAGAACAAGATTTTAAATCAAAATCTGAATTGTTTAAAGATGAAAGACAAATGTTCTTAATCAAAGAACAATCTTTTAAATCTGATTACCAATCATTTGATCATGACAGAAATTCAAATTTAGTCATTATCAAAAGTTTGGAAGATCAGATACTTCATCTTACAAAACAATTACATGTGTTTACTTCATCAACTGAGTCAAAGGTTAAGACCCCTTCTTCAGTGTGTTTAAAATCCAATGTTAATCACTCTGGTTTGTCTTCTGAAAGTGAAGTGAATCTAACTAACTCTGCTAAGTTTGATTCTTCTTCAGATCTTAAACTTAAGTATCTGTTAAAGATACACAGCGGCAAAGATAAAATTGTTGAACAACTTCCGGTCAAGATTTACACCGGTGAATCTTCGAAGTCAAATTTTCTTAAAGTTTCTGAAAATACTGGTCATTCTAATCAGAAAACATTTTCACAGAAAAATACCAAGTATTATCAGAAACAGGCAAGAACCGGACAGTTTTTCAAAAAGAAGAGTTCGCAAAAGTCTGATCATTCAAATTCAAGTTTCTTTAGAAATTCAGATATTCAATTTTCTCATACTCAAAGAAATTTGTTTTCTGCTTTTGGAAAAGAAGCTGATAGTTATAACTTGCAATGGGTACCTAAACCCAAGTACAAGTGGGTACCAAAACCTGTTTTGAAATGGGTACCCAAGAGCGCTAACAAGTCTGGATCCAAATCTGCTTGGATACCAAAGACATCTTAAATTTTGCAGGTTATAGGTTTCTTATCATTTCAGATAAGGACCCGTTCTTCATTTCAACAGGCTCTTGATTAATTCAGATCAAGACCCGTGCTTCAACTCAATATGGTTTTTAGTTAATCTAGACTAAAACCCGTTCTTCAGTTCAATCATTTGGTTTCTAGTTCAATTCAGACTAGAACCCGGACTTCAATGAACCAGAGACAATGGTTTTCAGTTACTTCAGACTGAAACCCAAGCTTATGCGACAAATGGCTCCGGTCTCCAATTTCATTTGATGCACATTGTGTCTAGAGCTGATTATATACACTTTTAGGACACATCGAGTCTATCAGTCTGCGTGACTATAAACTGCTAGTCCAACGTGACTAAGCCGGAACAAATAAGAGTGATTCTTTCAAGATAAAGGATTTCACGATGACTATTTGGAAATCCTACCAGTGTTAACATCACGCCAGCACTGAAAGTAGGTCACATAGATTTTGTCTATTGTGCAAACAGGAATCCTATGTGGACCTGGTCTTGTTTTCTCACAAAATGAATGTGTTTCATTTTCCCCAAAGTTGTAAAGCTTTGTTTTGTTCTAAAAAGATATAATATCAATTCGAGGGGGAGTGAACTTTTTGAGGGGGTGAGATAAATCTGTTTTGTATAGGGGGAGAGATATCAGTTTAAGGGGGAGAAAATCAATTTGTAATTTCTGAGTTGTAATTGTTGTCGTATTTCCTCAATTGTAAATTCATTGCACTTATGTCTCTGAAGACTTTGCATGATGTTCATAATTCTTATGATCATCATGAGGGGGAGAAAAGCTAGAGTTCAGAGACAACTGTTGAGTAGATTGAAGACGATTGCTACATCATCTCAAGACAATTGATCAAGAAAGAGAATTAATAGCCATTCATGATTCAAGGGGGAGTGTCCTATCAAGAAAAGAGAAGATCAGAAAAGAAGAGATGAGAAGATCAAAGAGAGACAATAAAGAAGAAGTTTCTAAATCAGAAGATTCAGAGATCATAGAAAAGAAGAAGATTCAAGATAAGAATTAACCTGAACAGAGAACTTTAAATGAAAAATTGTTTTCATCTCTAAGGGGGAGATTGTTGGGTACAATTATAAGTAGAGTTGAAAACAATATTTTGTAATAGTTCAGGGGAATTTATTGTAAATACACAATAGTTATATTGTGTATATAAATAGAAGTAGTATTTCTATTTGTAAGGAATCGGACAATAATAGAAAGTGGATACGGATCTAGAGAGAGAATAGAAGTTTGCTTTGCAAGAAAGCCATGAACCAAATGTAATATTCTTCTCTTAATCATTCAATAGATTGTGTTAGATTGTTATAATTGTTCATATATTGTTTATTGTTGATATGAATTGCTAGAATTATGAATTCACAATATAGAACAGCTTTAGACTGATATTGCAAATCATTTTCAGGTTTCAATAAGGCATATAACAGGCCTTAAATTCAACCTTCAAATGTATCAACAGGTTTGATTATAAATCTCCCCCTCAGATGTAGAACAGGTTTGACTGATGCCTTTTTGTGCCTAACAGTTTTCTATTGTAAGTCTGCACGTACAAGTTTATTCAGTTGTAATTGTCTTTCTGATTAAGTTTTCATAAGCCTCTAAGGTTGTAAAACCCTAAGAACAATTTGTGTTCTTCGTCTAATCAAACAGATTAGAGGTGATTGTAATCATTGAGTTTGGCAATACAAATGACATTTGATTATTGATTGTGTTTATGTGATTATTTGTTTTTTGAAAGCTTTTCTTAAAACAATTAAGTTTTATTCCGCAAACTTCTTAATTGGACTTTGATTCAATACAAGGTTATTGGTTTATACTCTGATTAATTCAAACCAGTTAATCTTAGGTAGTGATTTTGATCTTGACAAAATTAGATCATGAAAATTTCCAGAACAAATTATCTAACATATAAGATCATTCATGCAAAATTTCAGATCATTTCAACAAGTATATCACTCAAATAAAAAATATAATCACAAAAACGTAACCAAAAATGACCAGAATAGTAAAATTGTGATTACTCCCTCGATATTTGGAGTTAGCCTTTGAAATTTTGACAGGATGTTTCTGGCATATACTCGCACACATATCCAAAAATCAGCTCAAACGGAAATCGTATGAATTTTTGGTGATTTTTTGAAGTTTCAGCCCAATTTCATGACATTTTTGTGAAAGACACGAACAAATCTAAGATTTCAAGTTTAACTCCAATCAACTTGGCTCTGATACCAATTGACAACTTTGATTCCCAGTATATTTTGCACTCAAACACAATAATCAAACGATTTGTATTAAGAATATGAAGATTCCAAGAGAGAAATTGTGCTCTCAATCTCTAGTAATTTCACACTCAAGAACACACACACACACTAGGTGGAGGCTCCTCTTTCTTCTACTAAAACCCTAAGAGAACAATATTATTTATACCTAAGCTTACTTTGGGGGTTTGTCCAAACACTCCCCTTAAAGTCTTGGCAATTAAGATTACCCCCAAAGTAAACTATTCCTAATTATAAATTGAACATAGACTTTTATTATATTTAATTATACACTATTTTAGGGCTAACAATCTCCCCTTTAGTGTATAATTAAATATTTACAATTAAGCGCAATTACACAAGCTTGAATTACAAGAAATAAAGTTTCTAACAAACATAACATAAAAAATAAGGATAAAATTTCAAAGAAATAATTGTGAATATTAAGTAAATTTACAATTAAAATTAAATAAAATAACAATATTTTAAAATGACATTGGATTGAAGTTTGTATCAAACGAGGAAATTTGTCTGCGCTTCGCAGCTGGGTTTAATGTCATACAAAAAATATTAAAATATATAAAAAAACATATTAACATACATATTTGATATTTGAAGCAAAATGTTATATTATTTTTATTAAATATATTACAATTTTTGAAATTATGCATTATTGACTTTGAATACAACGTTCGATTTCAAAATTGTTCATACCACCACCATCAACACCCTTTTGAATATAACTTTCTCTTGTGACATTGAATCTTCACGTAATAGATCCATAAGAGAGAAAACTGATTCTAGCATATCCCTCGCTTTGCATCGCCAACTCCATACTTTCCTCCAAAGGGAGTCTAAAATTGGATTTTTTTTGTTTTAAAATGTTTTTGATTGTTTATGTGTGTAAAAATCAAAACCATCTTATTGTTTGATCTACTTCGAAACCACATAATAAATCATCATGGAAAAATAATTTAACACACAATGCATGCATAATTTCTATTATTATTTATACTAGTTTATGACCCACGTAACGTGGCTATTTTTAATTAAATTTACTTATATAAAATGTATATAAGTAAAATAAAAACATACAAAAATAATAGTTGTGTTTATCTTTTATTATTTATAAATTAAAGTAAAGTATATTTATCTTTTTAAAAAATAATAAATTGTATTTATCATTTATTTTTTTATAATAATGAATTGTAATTACCTTTTTTGGTGAAACGTAGAGGTGACATGTGACATTTGATGTTTTCCTTTATTATATTTAACTAGTTTATGACTCACGTATTATGTGGCTATTTTTAATTAAATTTACTTATATAAAATGTATATAAGTAAAATAAAACATACAAAAATAATAGTTGTGTTTATCTTTTATTATTTATAAATTAAAGTAAAGTATATGTATCCTTTTTAAAAATAATAAATTGTATTTATCATTTATTATTTTATAATAATGAATTGTAATTACCTTTTTTGGTGAAACGTAGAGGTGACATGTGACATTTGATGTTTTTCTTTATTATATTTAATAATAATAATTTCCACCACTAATTCAAATTTTTACATTTGGATCTAATTATGATTATTATGAATGATAATGAGAGATGCTTATTTTAGGTAAACATTAGTTTAATATGTTACAAAATCTAATTTATTACTAATTAATTAAGGAAAAAAATAAAAAAATTTAATGTAATTAAGTTAAGGTGTTAAATTTGAAAAAAGATGTGGGAAAATAAAATTTTCTTGCATTATGAAAAGGACATATGACAAGAATTGTTTTGCTTTATTATAATATAGGTTTGAGACTCATGTATTACATGGGTTGATGTAGAAAATACATAAAATTTTTATATTTTAATAAATTATTATAAAATTTATATATAATTAAAATAAAAAATTGAAAGCTAGCTAGTTTATAGATAAAAAATACTTAGTTGCTTGGTATTACATAAAAAACTTTATTATATTATATCATTAAAAACAGATAATGTGTGCTTGCAAAAGAAATTTTCTTTTAATTTTTATTAACTTTAAAAATGAAATAATAATGTAAGAAACAAAAAACTTCAATTGCGTGAATTTGTATATATATTTTGAAAACGATAAAATATAAATGGAATATCTGAAAATCAATAATCAAAATTTATTATATTTACAATTGAAGTTTCATCATGTAATTCTTAACTTTTGTTATCTAAGTTAAATTTTAAAATTTGTCAGCAAAATAATTAACTCAACGTTTTACTTTATTTACCACACTTCTACATTTAAATCCAAATTTTTTACATTTGAATTTAACTATGATCATTAAGGATAATAATGATAAATATTTATTTTAGGTAAGCATTAATTTTAATATGTTGCAAATCTAATTTGATATTAATTCATTAATGAGAAAAAATTAAAATCAAAATTTAATGTAATTAAGTTAATGTATTAAATTAGGAAAAAGATGCGGGAAAATGAAATTTTTGTGCGTTGTGGAAGGGACACGTGACATAAATTGTTTTGCTTTATCATAATATATAGATGATAATAATTTCCACCACTAATTCAAATTTTTACATTTAAATCTAATTATGATTATTATGAATGATAATGAGAGATGCTTATTTTAGGTAAACATTAGTTTAATATGTTACAAAATCTAATTTATTACTAATTAATTAAGGAAAAAAATAAAAAAATTTAATGTAATTAAGTTAAGGTGTTAAATTTGAAAAAAGATGTGGGAAAATAAAATTTTCTTGCATTATGAAAAGGACATATGACAAGAATTGTTTTGCTTTATTATAATATAGGTTTGAGACTCATGTATTACATGGGTTGATGTAGAAAATACATAAAATTTTTATATTTTAATAAATTATTATAAAATTTATATATAATTAAAATAAAAAATTGAAAGCTAGCTAGTTTATAGATAAAAAATACTTAGTTGCTTGGTATTACATAAAAAACTTTATTATATTATATCATTAAAAACAGATAATGTATGCTTGCAAAAGAAATTTTCTTTTAATTTTTATTAACTTTAAAAATGAAATAATAATGTAAGAAACAAAAAACTTCAATTGCGTGAATTTGTATATATATTTTGAAAACGATAAAATATAAATGGAATATCTGAAAATCAATAATCAAAATTTATTATATTTACAATTGAAGTTTCATCATGTAATTCTTAACTTTTTTTATCTAAGTTAAATTTTAAAATTTGTCAGCAAAATAATTAACTCAACGTTTTACTTTATTTACCACACTTCTACATTTAAATCCAAATTTTTTACATTTGAATTTAACTATGATCATTAAGGATAATAATGATAAATATTTATTTTAGGTAAGCATTAATTTTAATATGTTGCAAATCTAATTTGATATTAATTCATTAATGAGAAAAAATTAAAATCAAAATTTAATGTAATTAAGTTAATGTATTAAATTAGGAAAAAGATGCGGGAAAATAAAATTTTTGTGCGTTGTGGAAGGGACACGTGACATAAATTGTTTTGCTTTATTATAATATATAGATGATAATAATTTCCACCACTAATTCAAATTTTTACATTTAAATCTAATTATGATTATTATGAATGATAATGAGAGATGCTTATTTTAGGTAAACATTAGTTTAATATGTTACAAAATCTACTTTATTACTAATTAATTAAGGAAAAAAATAAAAAAATTTAATGTAATTAAGTTAAGGTGTTAAATTTGAAAAAAGATGTGGGAAAATAAAATTTTCTTGCATTATGAAAAGGACATATGACAAGAATTGTTTTGCTTTATTATAATATAGGTTTGAGACTCATGTATTACATGGGTTGATGTAGAAAATACATAAAATTTTTATATTTTAATAAATTATTATAAAATTTATATATAATTAAAATAAAAAATTGAAAGCTAGCTAGTTTATAGATAAAAAATACTTAGTTGCTTGGTATTACATAAAAAACTTTATTATATTATATCATTAAAAACAGATAATGTGTGCTTGCAAAAGAAATTTTCTTTTAATTTTTATTAACTTTAAAAATGAAATAATAATGTAAGAAACAAAAAACTTCAATTGCGTGAATTTGTATATATATTTTGAAAACGATAAAATATAAATGGAATATCTGAAAATCAACAATCAAAATTTATTATATTTACAATAGAAGTTTCATCATGTAATTCTTAACTTTTGTTATCTAAGTTAAATTTTAAAATTTGTCAGCAAAATAATTAACTCAACGTTTTACTTTATTTACCACACTTCTACATTTAAATCCAAATTTTTTACATTTGAATTTAACTATGATCATTAAGGATAATAATGATAAATATTTATTTTAGGTAAGCATTAATTTTAATATGCTGCAAATCTAATTTGATATTAATTCATTAATGAGAAAAAATTAAAATCAAAATTTAATGTAATTAAGTTAATGTATTAAATTAGGAAAAAGATGTGGGAAAATGAAATTTTTGTGCGTTGTGGAAGGGACACGTGACATAAATTGTTTTGCTTTATTATAATATATAGATGATAATAATTTCCACCACTAATTCAAATTTTTACATTTAAATCTAATTATGATTATTATGAATGATGATGAGAGATGCTTATTTTAGGTAAACATTAGTTTAATATGTTACAAAATCTAATTTATTACTAATTAATTAAGGAAAAAAATAAAAAAATTTAATGTAATTAAGTTAAGGTGTTAAATTTGAAAAAAAGATGTGGGAAAATAAAATTTTCTTGCATTATGAAAAGGACATATGACAAGAATTGTTTTGCTTTATTATAATATAGGTTTGAGACTCATGTATTACATGGGTTGATGTAGAAAATACATAAAATTTTTATATTTTAATAAATTATTATAAAATTTATATATAATTAAAATAAAAAATTGAAAGCTAGCTAGTTTATAGATAAAAAATACTTAGTTGCTTGGTATTACATAAAAAACTTTATTATATTATATCATTAAAAACAGATAATGTGTGCTTGCAAAAGAAATTTTCTTTTAATTTTTATTAACTTTAAAAATGAAATAATAATGTAAGAAACAAAAAACTTCAATTGCGTGAATTTGTATATATATTTTGAAAACGATAAAATATAAATGGAATATCTGAAAATCAATAATCAAAATTTATTATATTTACAATTGAAGTTTCATCATGTAATTCTTAACTTTTGTTATCTAAGTTAAATTTTAAAATTTGTCAGCAAAATAATTAACTCAACGTTTTACTTTATTTACCACACTTCTACATTTAAATCCAAATTTTTTACATTTGAATTTAACTATGATCATTAAGGATAATAATGATAAATATTTATTTTAGGTAAGCATTAATTTTAATATGTTGCAAATCTAATTTGATATTAATTCATTAATGAGAAAAAATTAAAATCAAAATTTAATGTAATTAAGTTAATGTATTAAATTAGGAAAAAGATGCGGGAAAATGAAATTTTTGTGCGTTGTGGAAGGGACACGTGACATAAATTGTTTTGCTTTATCATAATATATAGATGATAATAATTTCCACCACTAATTCAAATTTTTACATTTAAATCTAATTATGATTATTATGAATGATAATGAGAGATGCTTATTTTAGGTAAACATTAGTTTAATATGTTACAAAATCTAATTTATTACTAATTAATTAAGGAAAAAAATAAAAAAATTTAATGTAATTAAGTTAAGGTGTTAAATTTGAAAAAAGATGTGGGAAAATAAAATTTTCTTGCATTATGAAAAGGACATATGACATGAATTGTTTTGCTTTATTATAATATAGGTTTGAGACTCATGTATTACATGGGTTGATGTAGAAAATACATAAATTTTTTATATTTTAATAAATTATTATAAACTTTATATATAATTAAAATAAAAAAATTGAAAGCTAGTTAGTTTATAGATAAAAATACGTAGTTTCATGGTATTACATAAAAAATTTATTATATTATATCATTAAAAACAGATAATGTGTGCTTGCAAAAGAAATTTTCTTTTAATTTTTATTAAATTTAAAAATGAAATAATAATGTAAGAAACAAAAAACTTCAATTACGTGAATTTGTATATATATTGAAAACGATAAAATATAAATGGTATATCTGAAAATCAATAATAAAAAATATCATATTTACAATTAAAGTTTCATCATGTAATTCTTAACTTTTGTTATCTAAGTTAAATTTTAAAATTTGTTAGCAAAATAATTAACTCAACGTTTTACTTTATTTACCACACTTCTACATTTAAATCCAAATTTTTACATTTGAATTTAAGTATGATCATTAAGGATAATAATGATAAATATTTATTTTAGGTAAGCATTAATTTAATATGTTGCAAGTCTAATTTGATATGAATTCATTAATGAGAAAAAATTAAAATCAAAATTTAATGTAATTAAGTTAATGTATTAAATTAGGAAAAAGATGCGGGAAAATGAAATTTTTGTGCGTTGTGGAAGGGACACGTGACATAAATTGTTTTGCTTTATTATAATATATAGGTAGATATAGATTTCATTAAATAAATAATAAGAATATTGCTAATTAAAATATTTGATTAATAGTATACAATAGTGCAATGATAAAAACAAATTATATTATTTGATCTTTCAAATATAAATGAAACGAAAGCTTCCTGCTACTTCCAAATATTTTAGTGTAAAAGTAAAACTATAGAAAAATTTTGTTGTATCACAAATAATATTTGTATAATAAAATATATAGAATTATATGATAAGACATCTCATTCATTGACATCAATTAGTTATATCATGACAATCAGCTTTTTCTAACTTTTTTATACTTACGACATGCTTCCATCATGAATTGTGTGAACAAAACAATTGTTCATTAGAAAAATGTTACTTAGTTAATCAAGTATGTTGAAAAATATTAACAAAATATCAATGACAATTAAAAAAATATGAAAATGAATAAAAAATCATCAAAATCTTCTATTTGACTTGTTTTTTTTTAAACTTTTTCACATCTATACAATTCTGTCGATTCGAAATTTGTTATCAAATAGTAATAATTATCAACGTCAACTAAAATTTAATGTATTAAGTAAATTATTAATAATAATAACGATAAAAAACATGTATAAAGTAACTTAACATTTTTTTTGTTTAAAATATCTGATACAAATAAAATAGTGATCATAATATATAATAAAAATAGAAATGCAATTGCATAATTATTATTAAGCATCAAAAAAATATTATACAATATCTGTATAAAAGAATTTCATATACTCATGATTCATGATCATCATTTATCGACACAAATTCTTGTCTCACATTATATGTTTTATGTACATACAAATGGCTTTGGAGTTTGGGCAGAACTAAAAAATCATATAAACAATTATAAATATGCAACTGTATTTGAGGGAGTGTATAGAAAACATGACCATTATTATTCAAGTATGTAATGTTTGTCAGCTAGCTATTAAATATCATCTTATCAAGTTTCAATATATAAAAAAACATAGAAATACATACATCGTTCTTTAAATTAATATAAAAGAATTTGCTTAATGTTTTAAAATTATATATACTATTTATTTATTAAATATATATGTGGTACTTTTATAATAACCTAGTTTAAAATAAAATAAATCAAAATATATAGTAAATAATTTTAGTTTATTTTTAATAAAATAAATTACATATTTAATACTAGTTATTTCTAAAAAAAGCTATATACATGGAGAAAGGAGACATATTTCTTAAAATCTATTTAAGAAATAAAATGTTTAATAGAAGTTTAGTTTAATTTATATTAAAGTAATATTTTAAAATAAAAATACATTAGTTTAACTCAACATATAAAAAACCAATTGAATTAATTATTATTAAATCAAGTGGGCTTAAAGTCTTGAACCCATGACCTCTCATATCATGAGAAACATGTTAACCAACTAAACTACCAACCTTTTCATTAAAATATTACACAAACATGTATATATTATTATTCTAGTTTTACTATTCCTATGAATAGCTTATGATTAGTAACATTTACCAAAATGTAGACTATAATATTTAAATGTTAGATTAAATTTGCATTAAATAAGATATACTATAGAATTATATTTTATTTAATTAAAACAATTAATAAATAAATTATATCGAACACATAAAATCTTAATATCAAAATATCAAAAAGAAATTAGGTGAATAGGTTATAAAAAGTAATTTATTATTTTGACAAATGTTATTATTTAAATGAAAGGTTACTCTTACCAGCAAAACAAAAAAGGATTCTAGGAAAACAAAAATGAAGAAATACAAAACCCAATAGCTATTTACAAAATACAAATTACTAGGAAAAAAGTAACACATCACTATCATTAGAAATAACAACTACATACATATGGTATGATAGAATATAAATTTTGAATCATATCAAGTTTATAAGTTTTTTTATTATTATCATTTAAGTAGAGTCTTGAGTCTCAATGGAATAATACAGAATTGAGTTTAGTATAAATTTCTTTGTTTTTTCTTTTCTTTCCATCTCAAAATTGAGAGAGTGAAAAACATAAAAATTGTGTGAAGTTTTGTTTTTACTTCATTTTATACGTCAATATTTATTTATATGCAACTATCATTGATAAAAAAAACTTATAAACTTAAGAAATTCCATTTCTTACAATTCAACCATACCAAGCGCCCCGTAAATATCAAATAACCTTCACTGCTTTAATAATAAAATAAGACTTCTTACTACTCATGATTACAATCTAAGAAACAATAGATCTTAAAGAGAATAAAGTAAATTTAAGACATTGTCTTCTCAAAGAAAGACAAAGATAAAGACGGTGTTTTAAAAGGAAGGTTGCACAGTTGAGATAAGGTTTGAATTCTAGATAGAAAATTGGACTTGGTATGCCACTTTTGTTGAAAGGAACCCAAGAACCAAATAACCATTGTCACTTGTTTTTTGAATGCAGGTTCGCTGAAGTCAAAAGAATGCTCTCAAATCGGCAGGTGACATGCAACTCCTTCCTAACTCACTTGGAAATGTGATTGATGATATACAAGTTGGTCAATGTTCAAAATCGATTTGGGGTATCATAGGATGATTGAGTGTTGCAGCTACAATCTACTATATTCGTCAAGGGTGAAATCAAATAATCTTCTTCAACCAACTTCACCGGATGCCGTAATCGATGAAGCTCATAAGAAAATCAATCGGGTCAAACCTCATGACCTTGAAGCTCATGTACTCTTCCAATGTCCTCTAGGAATGTGATGCATGGAAGCTCATAAATCATGTTAGCCATGGGATGGGTTAACTCTGTTTCAGCCTAGTTTGTTGTCTGTTGTCCGACTAGTTGTTTATTATTAGTACTGTTTGTTTCTTGTTTACTTAGATTTTCCTTGCTTATTTCTAGTTGGTTGGTTGACCTTGGGATGTAAATTTTCTTTTATGTATTATTTTAACGGCGTAAGTCTTTAACGAGGAAAAAAATTTAAATCTAAAGAACTCTTGACTTTAGAGAAAATAAAGTAAATTTTAGGCATTGTCTTCTCAAAGAAAGATACACAAAAACTTTTTATGTCATTATGAGAAACGAAACACTACGGTCAAGGCCGCCCTAGGGAGACATACGGGCGACAGTCCAGGGCATCAAACCATCGAAGACACTATATATATATGTGTGTATATATATATATATATATATATATATATATATATATATATATATATATATTCTATATATATATATATATTCTATTAAAAAAGTAAATAGATGCCACTTGACACCTAACTAGAATGTCAATTGGCGTAACCTGGAAGCGACACATGTAGTATTCTACAATTTCTATTTTAAAATACAATTAAATTAATTTAGAAAAAAAAAAACTTCCCTCTATTATCTTGGAATTTTGTTTTAAACAAGGTATGTAGTACCCGTACGTTGTAACGGAGTTTGTATTTATATATATTTTTATTAATAGATTAAAAACATAATAAAATAAAATATAATATTATTGCAAGTTATATATACTTTTAAAACAACTAAAAACTTTAGTAAAACATAAATAATAATTATATCTTAAATTTTATAATAAATTAGAGCTTCAAATAACCTAGAATTTGATAATATATTAATTTAATTATTAGCAAATCCAGACACATATTAAATGAATAAAAAATATCATTTTTTAAGCTATTAAATCTTGAAAGTTATAAAAATTTCATTTTCTAGAAACACAGAAACATATTTAAAAAATCACTTTTTGTTGTATATAAACATTTTATTTATAATTATATTTTTATGATTAGACTTTAGTTGCATATTGTTTATGTTACAACTCTTATATAAATATTTGAAAACTTATTATTTCATATCTATCTTATTTTAGATCCTCAAGATTAGGTTTGATATATTTTTCTACTTGACTATTTTAAATTTAGTTTAATAAAAAATCAATAGAATGCATGATGTATTGTTAAATTAATATTCAATCAATATACATACATACATATAAATTTATACAAAATCATACAAAATTACGGAGTATAAATAAAAAGTAAAACACACATAGTAACGTGTGTGTGTATAATAGTCATACACACTATTGTGTTTTAATAAATATAACTTAGTACATGAGTTGTAAGTAATATATAAATATTTTATAAACACAATATAACTTGAAATATTCTTAAAAAATAATAAAATATAAAAATTAAATTAATATAAAGAAATTATTAAATTATCTCAAATATGAAATTAAATTATTATATTATTTTAATATAAATAAATAGTTAAGATTAAAACATGTTCAATAAGAGTTAGTTCATATAGTAAAGAAATTATTTGAATTATATAACATAAATTAAAATATCATTTTAGATAAATGTAGGAGTTAATTTAGAATGTAATTAAATCAGACGTGCTTTCATAAGTTGTGGTTAAACTATATATTAATTCATTTTAATTTTATTAATGTTTTAAAATCAAACTAAGTGAATGATTGAAAGAGTTATATTAGGAAAATTGGAAGGCAAAATAAAAAAATGATTTTATGAGGAGGTGAAAAGTGGCACATAAGATTTTCTTTTATTAATATATATAAGGATAAGGATTTTATGTTACAAAGTATTTATTTATAGTGATAAATTATAAAAACATCATTTCTTTTTAAGCAAATTTATAACATGTATCATATAAATAAAATGGTAAGCACACATATCACATATAAATCTAACAACTATTTTATGATTAATATTATATTAATTTTTCCTTACATATTTAATAAAACAATCTATATAAGAAATTACATATTCCGAAAGTTTATTAATATATATAAGGATAAGGATTTTATAAAACATCATTCCTTTTTAAGTAAATTTATAACATGTATCATATAAATAAAATGTTAAGCAGACATAGTAAATTAATTTTTTGATTTTATTACAAAACAAATGTGATATAAACTTTCTATAATATGTAATTTCTTATATAGATTGTATTATTAAATATGTATGGAAAATTAGTATAATATTAATCATAAAATAGTTGTTAGATGTTTGATAGATAATTAAGCTAACATAAATGAATGGTGAAAAAACATAAATACTTATATAAGATTTTTTAAATAAAAATTATATGAAAAATAAATGAAAGTAAAATAAATAAAAACCATATTACAAAATAAAATTTGTGACATGCTTCTTGCCACATGGTCAAATGGGTTAAAACTTGCACCCTATCTGGTAAATTAGAATAAAAACTTATTTATAAAATCTATTATTTATGATTAAAAATTGATAAGGTGATTATTCTGTTACATTATAAATTGTATTCAAGTTACACGACGTTCGTGCATTATTTCGAAATTTGTAACTATATAATTTTTAATTAATAAGATGAACAAATGATAATTACTATAAATTTAATCACAGTATATTTCAATTTATAACAAACCGAAAACTAAACTAATCTTCCTACTTGAAATATAGTGATTTACTCATTGAAAATCAAGACTCAAGTTTAATTAAAAAATGATCATATATGAGAAGCAAATTTAAAAGCTTGGAAAAGTTAATCATTTTCAAGAAATAAAGACACATGTAAAAAAAAATATATATGTGTTGTATAATGTATAGTGTATACAATTTCTAATTATAAAAGTAAAAAAAATTATAAGAAAATTATTTATTCATTAATCAATAATATATTATCGACATTTAGGCTCTCTATGTTACATGTTAATGAAAATAGTAATTGATCATTTTAACATTCGATCACTTTTTAATAATTCTATTAGGAAATAAACACACGATACATTAGTTACATGTTATTTATATCCTAACCTTTTATGGATACATAAATTAAGTTTCATAAAAATGATAAAAAGTATAAATTTGTGATGCTAAATTATTAATTTTATTATTAAATTTGTAACATGACCTGTAACATCATATTGTTAAAGTTAAAATGCTATAAACATATGAACTATATACATTATTAAATATTATTAAAGTTGACTAATGTAATACTATTATGTAAATTATCGTATTATGTAGTTATAATTAGCAAATATTATTTTAAAATATATATAAACTTGAATTAAAGTATACAAAAAAAGAATGTAATTAGATGTTCTTTTTATTTTTTATAAGCATTATTTATCTAGCTTTTGAAATATATATGAATAATAGCTATTTTTTTTTATCATTCTTTTACATTTTTTAAATTTTAGTTTATATTTATAGATTGATATAATTTGACATATTAAAGATAAATTTTCTCATGTAAATTATATATTAATTAATTTATAGAAAAGCTACAATACAATACTTATGATAAATTAATTGTTGATAATAAAATGGTGCAATATAGCAAACCTCCATTAGTTATATTAAATGGTGTATTTTAGCAAAAGTTACAATATAATATTTATGATAAATTAATTGTTGATAATCAAATGGTGCAATTTAGCAAACTTTCATTAGTTAATATATTAAATGGTGCATTTTAGCAAAATCCACTTATGAATAGTAATTCATTAGTGAATAATGTATATATGTATAATTCGAGTCCATAACTTATGTCTTTCAATGGCTTTTTATCCAAGTTTTTTAAAATTTTAAAATAAATAATTAAATTGATTTAGAAAAAAAAGACTATTTACCATATTTCTATAATTTTTTTATTTCTTTATTATTATTTAATTCTTTGTTATGTATTTATATTTTCAATAATCTTTTTAATAGTATAATCTTTTTAATAGTATAATATTACTATTTTATTTGTTGTTTCTAAAACAATTTTTAAATTTATACAAATTAAAAAAAATAATTATTTAAATATCCCGTGTAATACACGAGTAATAAACTAGTATATATATATATATATATATATATATATATATATATATATATATAATCAGGTTCATCAGCGTACCTATGAGATTCCAGCGTACCCAGCGTACCCTAATGTGAATGATCACTGACATGTATTTTTTTTAATAAACATGTATAAGACAACAATATAAGATTTTTTTTCAAAAGGTGCAACATTATAAATCTTGTGAATGGTAATATAACAATAAATTAAACATGGTTATGATAAAAAAAATTAAAAAAAAAGTTTTTTAAGGTTGGTATTTTCAGGTGCACTTGATTTCGAGATGTACATTTTTAAACCTGACTCTCTCTCTCTCTATATATATATATATATATATATATATATATATATAGAGAGAGAGAGAGAGAGAGAGAGAGAGAGAGAGAGAGATGAGTTCTTTTAATAACCTGTATTTTCATGAGAACTTAAGAACCATACGTGCAAATTGGGAAAAAAAAATTATCTATCCTATTTATATATTCTTCTGTTCTCGCTCTTTCATTTCAACCCTAAAAAACAAAATCTGCAATCTCTCCTCTCTCTCTCAACCCTAGAAACTTTCATTGCCGCCGCCGTCAATAGCCTTCTTCTGCCGCCACTGCCACCGCCCGCTGCCACGAGAAGTCTCGATGATTTCTTACTTCTCATTTATATTTCTCACGATTTGGAAGACGTGTGGTCAAGAAATGATGATTTGGAAGTCGGATGGTCAAGATATGAAGATCTAGAAGTCCAACGGTAAAAAATGAAGATTCTTTGTAAGGTATTAGATCTGGAATGAATGTAATAGTTATATACAATTTTTTTTGTGTATGATTCACAAGATTTGAATGGTTATTTTTTGTTTAAAATTACGGTTTTGATGTATTTTGTATAAGTTGTATACCAAGTGTTTGATAAAAATGTTTAAATGAAAATTTTTTTCTGTTTCAATTCGTCTGGGATATTCTACATAGATTACGCGATACTCTACATAGAATACGTGATAATTTACACAAAATACTGGGTATCTACATAGAATGTGTTCTTCGTATATTTTATAGCAATTTCATACCAAGTGTTTGATAAAATGTCTAAATAAAATCTTTTTTTTTTGTTTCAGTATATGTAACATTTTACGTGATACTCTACATAGCATACTTGACATTCTACACGATACTCTACATAGAATACTTGACCTTCTACATAGATTACGTTCATCAGTTCGTCGAAGGTCCTGGTACCTAATGGTTGTGTATTTGATGGTTCAACGCCTTTATGTATTCTATCTAGATTTGGTTCGTATTTTTATAGATATATGATACTTTATATAGAATAAATGTTATTTTTATACAGAATTGATTGTAGCGAGTTTGTATCTATGTAGAATATTGTTATTGTTGTACTAGCAATTTGTTATCGTTGTATCTATATAGAATACATGATAACCTATACAGAATTGATTGTAGCTAATTTGTATTTATGTAGAATATTGTTATTGTCGTACTAGTAAATTATTATCGTTGTATATATATAGAATACATGGTATTTTACATTTACATGATAATCTACATAGAATATGTTCGCCGATTAATTTGTTAAAACTTTGTTTTTAATATATTTCTATATAGAATACGACATACTATACATAGAATACATGATAATATACATAGAATACCTTTACCAGTTTATTTGTTATTGTTGTATCTATATATCTTACATATCATTCTATGTAACATTTTACATAGATTATGAATAGTAATGTGTATAAACTAAAAGTTAAAACATAAAAACATTATCGATTAAAAATATAATACTAGTATTATTATTTAAGATAACTATTTTTTCTAGTATTACAAATAAGTATGAGTAGTAACTAACTTTTTATTTGAAATTAAATATGAGTAGGAGATAACTTTTTATTGAAATATATATTTTACTAAATGTGTGTGTATTTAACCATCTATATACTATTAAAACAATTAAAAGGTTATGGAATATGTTTTTACTAAAAATATTTTATTTGTCAAACTTTTAATATTTTGATATAATATGTATTTATTTTAAAGATATCTTTAATGTTAGAGTAATAAATTGTAATTATTTTTTATTTCAAATTTGTATAAATAATAAATTATATTCATCTTATTGGTTGAGTTGTATTTATCTTTCATTTTAGAAATAATAACTTGTATTTATTTTTTATCTCAAAATTGTAATTGTATTTACCTTTATTTTATCTCATATAAGTAAAATAATAAATTGTATTTGTCTAGTTTGGTTGAGTTGTATTTATCTTTCATTTTTTAAAATAACAAATTATATTTATCTTTTATTTTATCTCAATATTGTGAAATAATAAATTGCATTTATCTTGTTTGGTCAAACGTGGATGCGACATGTGACGCTTATGTGTTCTGCTTTATTTTATATATATATATATATATATATATATATATATATATATATATATATATATATATATACATACATATATATATATATATGTGTGTGTGTGTGTGTATGTATGTATATATAGAGAGGGTTCAATGGAAAACCAACACACATCAGAAAAACTCACTACACCATTAGGACCCGTAGATGCATCGGAAAGGCTCGTAAGGGTATTTGTAGAATTGCAAATAATATTAGATTATTTTTGTTTTTTTTTTTTTTTAAATTTGCATCTCCTACAATCTCTCAACCTACTCGATTGCATGGGTTTGAATTTCAAAATCATTCCGTAACATGGGTTTGATTTCAAAACAATTCCATAACGATGAATTACTATCTATTGTTTTTGCGCCTCCGTCACCATCCGTCTCGACTGCCCCGTCTCATCCTTTGCATCGCTACTCTGGTGATATCCTCCCTGCAATCCGCTTAGCTGCACTATTAGCAGCCATCCAGAAAATGGCCATATCCAAAGGTGTAATCATCAAATTCAACCTCCTCATCACAAACATGATGCAAATGTTTCATCAGTAGATAGAGGTGGGAACCTGCTGTTGGTGTTCAACGACCGTGAGTTAAGAACAAGTTTGGGCACACGAGCATAATTAGGGATGATTAACAGGGCAGGAAATGAAAATCTCATCTCCGTTTAAAAAACCGCGGGTATTAAACGGAGTTCCCTATCTGTTACATGGGGAAACCTGCGGGGAATCGGAAAACCCATTTATAAATCAATGATATGAAGTTTAACCACATGGTTCATAATTTAAGCTTAAAACGTCCATT
Source organism: Centrapalus pauciflorus (assembly GCA_020465985.1). Classification (NCBI taxonomy): domain Eukaryota; kingdom Viridiplantae; phylum Streptophyta; class Magnoliopsida; order Asterales; family Asteraceae; genus Centrapalus; species Centrapalus pauciflorus. Next base: position 350,347 of record JAANYP010000083.1, on the reverse strand, counting down.
TATGTTAAAATTACAATACTAATATTAAATTAAATTTGTATCCCTATCAAATGATAACGAAAAAAACATTATTTCAATAAATTATGTGTAAATAAATAAGTTCTTTAAATTATACATAATAATTTTTATGTATAATATATAAAAAGGATAAAAATATTCATCTTTTATATATAATATATATATACAATATAAATAGCATGTTGCTACTAAAAAAATAATCGGGCCATTTGGGGGATCTAAACGGGTTATATAATCGGGTATACGGGGCGGGTATTATCAACACCATACCCGCCCCATCCCCCGCTTAACTTAATCGGGTTCGGATAAACCCGCCTGATTAGATCGGTTTTCGGTTTTCCCCGCCGGGTTTGGTTTTTTTTTGCCATCCTTAAGCATGATCTTTGCCGCCTTCACCGAGTCACAAAACTGCCGGATAAACCCACCTGATGCATCATCGTTATTTTTGGTATTCTAGAGGTATGCACCATCATCGAATTAATGATGATTTTTGTTACGATGAAAATGATGATGTATAGTCGTTAAAGGTTAGTGTTGTTTGACTTTCCAATACTTTTGTTTCTTATTGAATTTTAATGTGTTGTTTGGATTTCTAATGCATTGTTGTTTTGAAAGATGAATTTGATTTTTTCTGATACATCATCAATTTGGAAAATGAAAATGATGACTTTTATTGAGATAAAGATCTCTGAAGATGAAGATTTTGATTTTTGGGATTGTTTCATTGTTTTGAAAGACGAAGATGATGATGTTTGGAAGAATGATGTATCATTATTTTGGAAGATGAAGATCATGATTTTTTGGAAGATTGTGACTTCTGAAACATGGTTGTTTTGGAAGATGAAAATGATGATTTTTTGAAAGATGATGATTTTTTTTGTAATTATTAAATTTGGATGTAGATTTTTTTTTTAAATTTGGAATTATGTATAAATTATGGATCTTTTAAATTTTGAAAAAAGATATTATATACCCAAAATACCTTATGCATTTACTTTTTAGTGCATCATGATTCATTAATTTAAAGACACATATGCATCTAATCTAAGGGCTATGATTGGTTTTCCGAGGTTCTCCGATGCATAGAGGTTTCTATTGAATTCACCCATATATATATATATATATACATATATATATATATATATATATATATATATATATATATATAATATATATACTATATATATACTACTATATATACTATATATACTATATAATATAATATATATACTCATATATATATATATACATATATATCATATATATAGTTATACTATATAATATACTATATATATACATATATATATAATATATAATATAGTATAATATATATATATATAATACTATATATATACTATATATATACATTATATATATTATACTATATATATACAATATATATATATATATATATATAATATATATATATACTATTATATATACTATATATATACAATATATATTATATATATATATAATATGTATATATATATATATATACATATATATATATACATATATATATATATACATATATATATATATATACATATATATATATATATACATATATATATATATACATATATATATATATATATATATATATATATATATATATATATATATATATATATATATATATATATATATATATATATATATATATATATATATATATATATATATATATATATATAGGATATGGATCTTGTGAGAAGGATCCTTAACGTGAGAAGGTGAGAAGAAATCCTGAGCATTGATTTAATCGTTTACCATGCACCTCACCACACCAGATTCTTTTCATACATTCTTTAAATATACAACCTACCAATTGGAAACCTTCCAAATCCATTTTTAGGTAGTTTAGTAATATTTTTACACATTAAATGAAATTTTACTTTTTTAACGAAAAATATCATCAACGTTTTATAATTCCATGATTCAGTATTTCACAAACCCGGTGATTCAATAAAAACATTTGATTAAGAGGATGATTCAATGAACATTCATTGTTCAATTTCTAAGACTCTAATTCAATTTTTTTAAATACAAAAATACAACACTGTTCAAGATACAGTTATCTAAACATGGATACAATAACCAAATACAACACTGAATCAATAAACATACACGATTAATACAATGATTCAATAAACCGATGATTCAATAAACATTCGTGGTTCAATTCCTAAGACATAATTCAATTTATTTAAATAAAAAAAACAACACTGAATCAAAATGTTATCTAAACATAGATACAACACCCAAATACACAAGCAAACATCATTCTAATGGAATACTCAATACCATTCTGGATGCAGTGACTTTTCAAGGGTTTTAAGCAAAAATCGTTGTGTTGTTTATGCGGAGTCTCAAGAGTGACGATCGAAATCTTCGGAGATGAGTTTGGTTGCAGGATCATACGAGCGATTCATTTGGGGTTTTAAGCTCAAATCCTTAAAACAATCCACTGAATCAATAACCAAATACAACACTTAACCAAATACAACACTGAATCAATTTCTCTTTTCCATCTCACGTCTCCCCGATCAAATCTTTCGCCGTTGTCGGCTCTGTAGCCGTCTCCGGTGGGTCTGATGACACCATCAAGATATACGACCTCTCTGCTTCCTCAGAGGTCGGTTCACTTAACGACCCAACCGCCACCGTCACGTCTCTCTGCCTCTTCACCCCTCCGTCCCTGTCGTCCTTCCATCGTTAACTTGTTTTCGGCATATGATGACGGTAACGTTTCATTTTATTTGCCGGCGGCGACTACTAGTAAGAGAAGAGGGTTCTAGGGTTTAGAGAGAGGATGGGTGAGGGATTTTATATGGGAGGATTTAATAGGGTGTTGTGGTAGTCTACCGTATTATCATGTACATAACAGATCCTAGGGCATTAATTCCTTCTCACCCCTTCTCACCTGATCCAATATATATATATATATATATATATATATATATATATATATATATATATATATATATATATATATATATATATATATATAATCTTATCGTTGACACAAAATATACACAACTAATTACATTGGATAACAAGTTAAAACTCATATACTAGATTAAATATAAAAATTTAAAAAAAGTAAACTAAATAAACAATAGTGTTGGGAATAAATAATAGAGATGAAACAATTATATTGTATATAATTGTAATTACTCAATAGTATAGGGGTTGGATTGTAAATACTCAAAGCTTGAGTATTAAGTATAAAAAGAGGTATCTGTGTACTGTTGATAGAAGGAGGAATCGAAGATTACACACACACATACGGATCTGATTTAGAGAGAAAAGAAGGATTGCTTTGTAAGAAAGCCAAGAACACCAATGTAATATTTTCTCTCTTAATCATTCAATAGATTGTGTTTGATTGTTAATTGTTCATATGAATTGTTCGATATGATTGAATTGCATGAAATATGAATTCACAATTGGTATCAGAGCCTAATATGGCTGAATTTGAGTGAATTTTGAATCTGAAATCGTATTTTTTTTAGAACACTGTTATATTCATTTTTTTGAAAATCTGAAAATCAATTGAGGATTTTGATTCTGTGGATGAAATGATCTGAATTTTGGATCGAAGGTGTGAAATTTAAAGGCGAATCTGATGATATAAACATCAAATATTATCTCAAAACACACAGAATTTAATTGAGAAATTTCAGATTTTTTGAAAAAGTGTGTGTTCTTGAGGTTTTTGGTCGAGTTTTGGTTTTTAATCAAGAATTAGCCAAAATGATTTCACAAAAGTTGTTTCTGCTATTAAAACGAACCTTCGAAATCAATTTGAGGTCAATTCATGGATTTTTGTTGAAAAAGTTTGAATCTGATCTTGTTTTTGTTGAAAAATGATAAAACTCGGGCATAACTAAATTCATAGTGTCATTCGAGTTTTATAAAGAAGGCATTCGAGTTTTATGAAAGCTTTATTCGAGTTTTATTAAAGCTTTATTCGAGTTTTATTAAAGCTTTATTCGAGTTTTATGATAGCTTTATTCGAGTTTTATGAAGCTTTGACCGAGTTTTATCAATGCTTTGACCGAGTTTCATCCATTGTTATTCGAGTTTCATACTTCTTTGACCGATTTTTATCCATTGTTATTCGAGTTTCATACTTCATTGACCGAGTTTCATGAAGCTTTGATCGAGTTTAACTTCTTTGTAATTCGAATTGATTTCTATTTCATTCGAGAAAGTTCAAGGGTTATTCGAGTTGAATCCTTTCTCATTCGAGTTTCACACTCAATCATTTGAGTTTTATACTTCTTCATTCGAGTTTGGTGATTCTTTTTTCGAGTTTGATACTTCATCATTCGAGTTTGATCATTACATATTCGAGTTGAGTCCTTATTCATTCGAGTTTCATTATACTCTTGACTATTTGACCTTTGCTGCTTAAATTGACCATAACTTTTGACTGGAACATCGTTAGAAGGCCTACCATACGTCAAATCGAAGCTTGAAAAGAGATCTACTCCAGAAAAAAGTTACGGGCAATTTTATGCAGAAAATCTGAAATTTCAACGCCAAAAAGTCATTTCAGAGCTGATTTTTCACTAGTTAACATTAACTGAAATAGCTTTTCAAAGGGCTATCAGAATTCACTCAGTTTCTCCATAAAAGATCTTGGAAGATTCAATTTTTCTGCAATTCATAATGATGTTTGAACAATTTTCAAAGTCTGAGCTGATTGCCAAACTTACTGAATCTGAAAAGATTCGTAAGAACAATTACGACATTCTCGTTCAGTTAAATACTGATAAACATTTGGCGTTACGTGACGTACAAATACTGAATGAAGAAATTCAAAGCTTAAAAGAAAAACAAAACTCTGAGAGTTGTGCTCATCAATTGAAAATATCTGAATTACTTAAAGAACTCGATGAGCTGAAACAAGAAAATTTTCAGAATGCAACTCAATTGAAATATCTTTTGCCTGAAAGATCTGATCTTTACAAGAAAGTTCAGGATCTTGAAGATACACTTTGTAAGACAAAACCAACTGATCAGAATTGTATTTTAAACAAAAATGAAGAAATTTTTGCTCTTCAACAAGAGTTGTCTTTAACTAAAGATTTGATTGAGAAGGAAAGGCATGAGTTCTTACTTAAAGAACAAGATTTTAAATCAAAATCTGAATTGTTTGAAGATGAAAGACAAATGTTCTTAATCAAAGAACAATCTTTTAAATCTGATTACCAATCATTTGATCATGACAGAAATTCAAATTTAGTCATTATCAAAAGTTTGGAAGATCAGATACTTCATCTTACAAAACAATTACATGTGTTTACTTCGTCAACTGAGTCAAAGGTTAAGACCCCTTCTTCAGTGTGTTTAAAATCCAATGTTGATCACTCTGGTTTGTCTTCTGAAAGTGAAGTGAATCTAACTAACTCTGCTAAGTTTGATTCTTCTTCAGATCTTAAACTTAAGTATCTGTTAAAGATACACAGCGGCAAAGATAAAATTGTTGAACAACTTCCGGTCAAGATTTACACCGGTGAATCTTCGAAGTCAAATTTTCTTAAAGTTTCTGAAAATACTGGTCATTCTAATCAGAAAACATTTTCACAGAAAAATACCAAGTATTATCAGAAACAGGCAAGAACCGGACAGTTTTTCAAAAAAAAGAGTTCGCAAAAGTCTGATCATTCAAATTCAAGTTTCTTTAGAAATTCAGATATTCAATTTTCTCATACTCAAAGAAATTTGTTTTCTGCGTTTGAAAGAGAAGCTGATAGTTATAACATGCAATGGGTACCTAAACCCAAGTACAAGTGGGTACCAAAAACTGTTTTGAAATGGGTACCCAAGAGCGCTAACAAGTCTGGATCCAAATCTGTTTGGATACCAAAGACATCTTAAATTTTGCAGGTTATAGGTTTCTTATCATTTCAGATAAGGACCCGTTCTTCATTTCAATAGGCTCTTGATTACATCAGATCAAGTCCCGTGTTTCAAATCAAAATGGTTTCTAGTTAATTCAGACTAGAACCCAGACTTCAATGAACCAGATTCAAAGGCTTTCAGTTACATCAGACTGAAACCCGAGTCTGAGAGACAAATCTTACTGGAATTCTTGCCCTGAATTCAACTCCGAAGCTGAAATTGACAAAGAGGGAGTTTTATTTTTATAATTTTTTGCTCCTGATTTCATTTCTATGAGTTGACTAGCTGCGTGTGCTTATTTCCAGGGGGAGTTTCAGACATTCTTTGACGATGACATTTTTCAAAACTATGTGTGATTTTTCACGAAAATATTTGACACACACATAAAAAGAGTTTTTGAGCTGAAAAGAAATTTTTTTATGAATCTCTGAATCTATCATTGAGATTAATTGATCTAATCTCTTTGATTTTCATAATCTCATTTTTTCTGAGATTCTCTTTGTTATAACTCTTCCAATTTATACTGGATTCTCCCGTTATCTCCCAAATGCTAATTCTTTCAAGAAAGTCTGGTTCTTTTCATATCATATATCAGATTTTCTATTTCATTCTGATATCTCCCATATTATTTGAAAATAATGACTCTGATATCTCTTGAGCTTCAAGGCTGAAAATCTTTCTGCTGACTTCGATTATGCACCAATCTGAGTGATAGGCATAAATTTCGCTTCTATGGTCTAACCAGATCCGGAAGACCTACCCAAGGAGCAAACCATCTATAGTTTGTGTGGGTAAGGGTTCTTTAGGTTTATTAGTTGAGAAGTGTCAGTTATCACGGGATACTGACAGGGTCGAGCAGAGGTAAAATGTAAATGAGAGGGATATTAAAAGGCGATGGTGGTGCATCAGATCATGCTTTTCGTTTAAAGCTGACTGAATTTAATTCTGAAAAGTGAGCTGGAGGGAGCTAGGTTGAAAAAAAAAATGCTGAGAGCTGAGAGTTGAGAAAGGATTTGAAGAAAAGATAATCCTATCCTACACTGTGTCTGCTGGGTAAACCAAATAATCTATCAAGCCCTAGGCGACTTGTTATTGAAAAAGACGTCATGGACCCAGTGACGCATGCACTTAATCCCACCAACTACTCAGTTATCTCTCAAAAGATTTCTGTTTCAATAATCACGGAGATATAACACATGTCTATCGATATATCATTTGGATATTATTGATATTGAAACAAGGAAGACAGTTGCTCCGGTCTCCAATTTCATTTGATGCACATTGTGTCTAGAGCTGATTACATACACTTTTAGGACACATCGAGTCTAACAGTCTGCGTGACTATAAACTGCTAGTCCAAAGTGACTAAGCCGGAACAAATAAGAGTGATTCTTTCATGATAAAGGATTTCACGATGACTATTTGGAAATCCTACCAGTGTTAACATCACGTCAGCGCTGAAAGTAGGTCACATAGATTTTGTCTATTGTGCAAACAGGAATCCTATGTGGACCTGGACTTGTTTTCTCACAAAATGAATGTGTTTCATTTTCCCCAAAGTTGTAAAGCTTTGTTTTGTTCTAAAAAGATATAATATCAATTCGAGGGGGAGTGAACTTTTTGAGGGGGTGAGATAAATCTGTTTTGTATAGGGGGAGAGATGTCAGTTTAAGGGGGAGAAAGTCAATTTGTAATATTTTGAAATTGTAATTGTTGTTGTATTTCTACTACTGTAAACTTCAATGAATTAATGTTTCTGAAGTTTTTGCATGATGTTCATAATTTTTTATGATCATCATGAGGGGGAGAAAAGCTGAATTTCAGAAACAACTGTTGAGTAGTTTGAAATCAACTGAAGGCAATTACTACATCATCTCAAGACAATTGATCAAGGAAGAGATTTAAAAGCTATTCATGATCCAAGGGGGAGTGTGCTTACAAGAAAAGAGAAGATCAGAATAGAAGAGATGTGAAGATCAGAGTGAGACAATAAAGAAGAAGATTCAGAGATCGAAGAGAAGGTGCAAGAAAAGTTTCAAGAAAGAATGTTCAAGTTCCCTGCAATGTACTTTAATTTGAAAATTGATTTCATCTCTAAGGGGGAGATTGTTGGGTACAAATTTATATAGAGTTGTAATCAATTTTATTGTAAAAGTTCAGGGGTTGTTTGTGTAAATCCTCAATACTTTGTATTGTGTATAAATAGGAGTGTATATGTGTGCTGTTATAAGAAGAATCGAAGATTACACACACACATACGGATCTGATTTAGAGAGAATAGGAGAAGTGCTTTGCAAGAAAGCCAAGAACACCAATGTAATATTTTCTCTCTTAATCATTCAATAGATTGTGTTTGATTGATAATTGTTCATATGAATTGTTCATTGTTAATTGAATTGCATGAAATATGAATTCACAATATATATATATATATATATATATATATATATATATATATATATATATATATATATATATATATATATATAGATTGAGGTTCAATTGAGAACTTTTATGTATCGAGAACCTCGAGAACTTTTGTGCATCAGATAATCTACCAAGGGTGCACAAAGGGCATTTAGGGAAAACTAAAGATTTGGTAATTAATTTATTTCTAAAAATCATTAAAAGATAATTAGGGGTTACATTTTGAATTAAAATCTCATATTAACTACATTCCTCAATTTCCTCCCCATTCTCTCTCTCTCTCTCTCTCTCTCTCTCTCTCCCCCCTTTCTCTCTAATCGTGTTCTTCATGATTTTCATAGTGATGATGATTTGAATACGAAGATTAATTAACAATGATGATGATGAACATGAATAAGTGATGCAACCGATGATGATTATGAAGAACATGATGCATAGATAGATGATGAACGATGAATAATGATGTTGCATAGATAGATGATGAACAATGACGATGCATAGATGGATGATGAACAATGAAAAATGATGATGCATAAATGGATGATGTACAATGACGATACATAGATGAATGATGAACAAATTGAACACGATGCATAGATGAATGAAGAATATGAACGACGAACATGATGCATAGATGAATTATGAACAAGTTGAACACAATGCATAAATGAATTTGTGTATTTTTTTTTGTTAAATGCATCTTTTTTGAACACGATGCATAGATAAACACGATTAACGATGAAATGCATCGATCTCCATCATCTTTTTTGAATTTGTGTAATATTTGTTAAATATGGAAATGTATCAATTGAATTTATTTAACATTTATTATTTGATTATTTGTTGAAATATTAAATTTAATGAGGTATGCACATTCCCCAAAATGTCCATCCTTGTTTGTTACTATAATGCACAAGATGCATAAAATTGTCCAACTATTTACCCTTTTGCCATTAATCTAACCATACAATTTTTTGATCTAATGGATGATATAGGTTCTTTTGTACCTCGATGCATAAAAGTTCTCAATTGAACCTTATATATATATATATATATATATATATATATATATATATATATATATATATATATATATATATATATATATATATATATATAAATAATAACAATAATAATAATAATAAAATTCATTATGCTATTCTATTATATATTTAATTATATGTTATACATTATATATTTATGACTTTGTTTTTACCTCAACTAACCATTTATTACCCATTGAATTACACAATTGAAGTCCCTGTTAAAAACCAATTGTGAGCATTGTCCATGCCATTTCCATTGTACCTACCCTATAAGGATTCCTCCTTTTTCGCTTCGTGATCTCTTTCTTTGCTATTGATTCACAAAAATGTCAACCATTCTTGAAGAGAAGATGTAAATCTTGGTACTAACACCCACCAATTACGACCTTCTTCAATTTGCAAGATTCCTTAATCCAGTTATTTCCATGTATTCCCGATCTCCAAATCGCCCTTCTCGACTGACATCTACCATTTCTACCCTTGCCAGAAACCTTGAAACGGTGGAATTTGTTGAGTGGGTTAAGTCGCAAGCAACGTGGAAAAACTAGGTTGATATCATGAATGAATCATTTGGTGGCAGAGATCTGGAATTCATGATGCTATTATGAATTCCATGCTCAATTTATCCCAAAACAGAAAACTAATTCTCTGGTTTGCCGAGAAGTGGTCTCCGAAGACTAATACATTTATCCTCCCATGGGGGGAGATAACCATCACTCTCGAAGACATGATGATTCTAGGAGGGTTTCCAGTTTTGGGAGATCCTGTTTCCCGACTTGTTGAGAGTGCTGATGATTTGGAAGCTTACAATAAATTGAACAAAGCATACAGAAAAATGGTTAAAAGCCCTTCCAAGAAGGTCACCTTCCGTGCATGGATGGACAACTTCATGGGCAGTGGGAAGGCTTTCGAACATGAGGCGTTCCTAGTGTTCTGGTTGTCGAAATATCTCTTCCCAGTTGTGAGAAACACAATACTGAGAGAAACTTTTGGGTTGGCTATTCATTTAGCCCGAGGCCAGAAAATCTCACTAGCGCCTGCTGTCCTTTCAACCCTGTATAGGGATTTGCACTATTTAAAGAATGTTATTTTGGACCTCCAAGAAGGACAAACATCATTGCAGGAAATATTTTCTCCTATGTATTACGTCCAGGTTTGGGTTTGGGAAAGGTTTCCAAGTGCAAGACCTCAGGATATGCACATCACACAAGGTAATGGAACTAGATTAGCGAGATGCGTTGGGTTGGAGAACAGGGGTACAAATTACGAGACCTTAGAGTTGGGTACAGGGAAAGAACATTTTGTGTGGCGGCCTTGTCTCAACAATACTGATCATTTCATCTCCCGTATGTTGTGAGATAAGGCCGCCACACAAAATGTTCTTTCCCTGTACCCAACTCTAAGGTCTCGTAATTTGTACCCCTGTTCTCCAACCCAGCCCATCTCGCCAATCTAGTTCCATTACCTTGGGTGATGTGCATATCCTGAGGTCTTGCACTTTGAAACCTTTCCCAAACCCAAACCTGGACGTAATACATAGGAGAAAATATTTCCTGCAATGATGTTTGTCCTTCTTGGAGGTCCAAAATAGCATTCTTTAAATAGTGCAAATCCCTATACAAGGTTGAAAGGGAAGCAGGCGCTAGTGAGATTTTCCGGCCTCGGGCTAAATGAATAGCCAACCCAAAAGTTTCTCTCAGTATTGTGTTTCTCACAACTGGGAAGAGATATTTCGACAACCAGAACACTAGGAACGCCTCATGTTCGAAAGCCTTCCCTCTACCTCTGAACTTGTCCATCCATGCACGGAAGGTGACCTTCTTGGAAGGGCTTTTAACCATTTTTCTGTATGCTTTGTTAAATTTACTGTAAGCTTCCAAATCATCAGCACTCTCAACAAGTCGGGAAACAGGATCTCCCAAAATTGGAAACCCTCCTAGAATCATCATGTCTTCGAGAGTGATGGTTATCTTCCCCCATGGGAGGATAAATGTATTAGTCTTCGGAGACCACTTCTCGGCTAACCAGAGAATTAGTTTTCTGTTTTGGGATAAATTGAGCATGGAATTCATAATAGCATCATGAATTCCAGATCTCTGCCACCAAATGATTCATTCATGATATCAACCCAGTTTTTCCACGTTGCTTGCGACTTAACCCACCCAACAAATTCAACCGTTTCAAGGTTTCTGGCAAGGGTAGAAATGGTAGATGTCGGTCGAGAAGGGCGATTTGGAGATCGGGCATACATGGAAATAATTGGATTAAGGAATCTAGCGAATTGAAGGTCGTAATTGGTGGGTGTTAGTACCAAGATTCACTACTAAAAACTGGGGTATCAGCGACGGATTTTTCCGTGTATGCCCGATCTCCAAATCAGCGACAGATTAACGACAGACCAATCAGCGACAGATTAGCGACAGATTATCGACAGACCAATCAGTGACGGATTAGCGACAGACCAATCAGCGACAGATTTTTTTGTAGCAAATGTGTCTCTAATTTTTCTATGCCAGATTTATTTTTGTTGTTTATTTGTTTTCAACCCGTTGCCTCATCATCATGCGACACTTATAATATTAATTTTTATGTTTGCCTTAATATCACGCAACTCTTCACCACAAGATATTAACTTTCGTTTAAATATCAAATAAATACAATCAATGTTGAAGTCTATAAACTTACATAGAGTAGATTAAATTACATGTGAATCCATATTCCTAAACTAACAAGCCGAAATCAATATACAAATCCAAATATATAGAAGTACACTAAGAAAAGTTTACTCTTTCAAAATCAAGAATCTCAACTCAACTTTGCATCTCCGTTATACCCTGCATATATAAAAATAAAATTCATGCATTGGTAGTTTTAAATTCAACTAAATATAAATTGAACATATGTAAATACATTGTAAAATCTTACCATTTAAAACTAGAACCATATAACTATACTTGTTACATATCATTAGCTCTACAAGTTCCATCATTTCTCTATGCTTTCCAACATATCAAACTTCCAAGCTGTATTATGTGTCTAAATGAAATGCAACAAACAATTGCAAACACATGATATTAATTATCGCCTTCAATCTCGAATCAACCTAATAATCGTTATAAATATATGCAATTAAGTACAGAGCATCAATATTCTAAAAGTTGGGAAACTTTTTAAACGTTTATTGAAAGATAAATACTATTCAATGGTCTTTCTATATATAAACGTTTACTAGTACGTAAATAAATGTGCATGAACAATCAACAAAAAGTGATATATTAGAAATGTACAAGTTCCTTCTCTAGCTTCGCCAAACGGTCGATAAAAAGATTGGCGAAAACAAAAATAAATGACGATTAACAAAGCAACTTTAGAGTTATCAAGTAAACAATGGAGATGATGGTGAAACCAAGCAAAAAAACACACACAATTTGCTTCCATATAAAAAAATGAAGACTTTTTAATAGATTAATAGGTCTTTAGTAGGAGGTTTTTTAGCACTGGTCTTGGAACTTAAGCCTTTGTGTATCTTTGGTCTAATCAAGACTTTTTCAAGACCGTCCAGACATGACTTGGCCTTGCTAAGACCATCTTTATCCACAACCTTCTCCAACCCAACCTTTTAATAAAAAACTATTTTGTCTTTCTTCAACCTACACAACCCAATCCAACTCAACCTTTAACTCACAATAACAACCCACCTTAAATCTATTTTATTATAAAAATATAATTTTTGGTGACTTTTGACCACCAATAAACTTATGCCATGTGGCAATCAAAATAAAAACAAAGAAGCCAACCTTGGGTTGGTGTATCCACCAGGTTGGAGTTTTTTGGTGACTTTTTTTTTTCTTTAATATTAATCCCCAACCCATTAATGTAAAAGGTCACCAATAAAGATGGTCTAAGCACAGTTGTTTATTTACCTTCTGATTTATTTATTAAAATGACCCGATCATGACCAGTAATTCAAATTCATCACAACAACCTCCTCTAAACACTTACGCAAATCACAACAACCTACCTGTTTCTTCCAGGTGATAATTTTCTGAACTTCATCACAACAAGCTACCTGTCTATTAGTTTTGACCTCCCTAAATAACTTAACCTGAAGCAAAAAAGAACAACATGTTCAGCAATCGAATAACGTGTTTTTAAATCATAACCATGTGTTTTTAAATCATAACCTGTTCAGTAATGAATTGGTCCACATAAATTGGTCCATTGACTGTTCTAACATGTATGTTTGGCTCAGTAATGAAGAACTAGAGAATATTTTTGCCCATTTTGGGGATTTGGTGCTTATATATTTTTGCGCACATAAATTGGTCCATTGACTGTTCTAACGTGTATAACTAAAAAAATGGAGATTTGGTGTTTATATAAATAGATGTGGATGTGCTGGAGTGTGTGCTTAATACTCCACAGCAGCAAACCATAGTGAGTTGTATGCGTGTGTGTGTGTGTGTGTGTGTGTTACAGAAACATAAACCAGCAGCAACAAAACAAAACCACTAGCAACAAAACAAGCGTGTGTGTGTGTGTGTAACCGAGCGGTGGCACTGGTGGTGTTGGGCGGCGGCGGCGGCGGTAGGGTTTAGGCCGCTGCCGTTGTTAGTTACGAGGGCGAGAGAGAGACAGAGTGGCGAGGGTGAGAGGAAAAAGGAAAGGGTTACCTGAGAGAGTGACGACTGCGGTGGGTCGTTGGTGGTCGCAGGTGAGCGAAGGCAGCGGTGGGTCGCCGGTTGGAGTGATAGAGTAGAGAGAGATGAGCGGCGATGGCGGCGGTCGCCGGCCTGAGGGAGCAGCGAACAGAGGGAGAAGAGGTAGGAGAGAGCAAGAGGTGAGAGTGGTGTGTTCAGTGTTGGTGTGCTGAGAAAAGGGGGTGAAAAAGAAAAGAAGTTTGAAAATTTTGAATGTTTTGAAAAGTTCAAAAAAATTTAAATTTTTTAAGAAAAGTTATTTTTTTTATAATGTTATTAGAAAAGTTATAAAAATCAATAACAATTTATATGTTTTTATAGATGTTTTAATCATTATTAGAAATCATTTAACGTAAAAAGGATAAAAATGAACACTTAATAATAATACTTTATTTTATAATTTACAAAATGTTTACATTTTATTTTTAAAAATCTAAACTCAAAACGTTACTTTTTAGTTTTTAATTAATTAATAATAATTCGTATATCTTTAAAAATATTTTATTATTTATTTTCATGTCTACTATACTAAATTAATTTTTATCGGTTTTTAAAATTATTTTTAATTTACTTTCAGTGGAAATTAAAAAGGGTTAATTGCATGAAATAACAACCTATTTTTATTTAGTTCTTATTATGAAAATAAACCCACGTATTACATGAATAATTTTTAATAAATAATTGGTTAGATAAAGTGTATGTAAACTTAAAATTAAAAACATTTGGTGTTCTCTTTAATTATATATAATAATAAATCGAAATAAATAACAGCTATTTTCTATGATTTTTTTAACTTTTCATTTTTAATTTAATATATTTTAATTAATGTATTAAATAGGGAGAATTTCATACATGAATTAAACAGGGAGAACAATAAATTTCATTATTAAATACTAAAGTATATAAATAGGTTATTTTGAAGTTTATTTAAAATAAAGAATAAGTAAGGGTATAATAGTTATTAATTAATAAGCAATATTTATTATGAGTTTTGAATGTTTTAAAAATAATCAAATTAATTAATTTGGTGTATATCATATTAATGATGTTTAAGAGAGATATATGTAAAATTATTAATTAAAATTGGGTATGTATGGTATTATGATGTTTAGGAGAGATTTATATGATATTAAGATTTTAAGTTGGGTATATATGATATTATGAAGTTTAGGAATGGTATATATGAAATTTTTTCTATTAAATAAGATAGTGGGATTGGGTAGCTGGAAGACCAACCTAGCTAAGTTCCATCAGGTTCTAATTTAAGTTTGTTTTTATATATCTGATCGATTCGTGGCGGATTCAGTTTGTCGTTGTGGTTTACTAAGCTGCTATGAAGGTATGGATTTCGTACTTCTTTCAGCGTTACTATTGAGTTGTTCAATGTGTGATTTGTATGTTAATATTTGACAGTCGAATTATGATATCTCTCCTGTCAGTTTACTTATCAAAGGCAAACATCGTTTTTTAAACGCTTGTAAAACATTTGTGAAAAATATACTTTGAAAACAGTTATTTACATGGCTTATCGTGGATGTTGATATTATATTGTGAATTATAGCCTTTTCTATGTTGACAGGAGATAGAATTACCGAGTGAACTACCTATTGAGATACCACAGGCATGTCATTGCGGCAACAATGACATGACACTTTTGTAACATTGTGATCGGTTACGGCGTATCCTTTTCGTTTGAGATTACAGTTCATTATGATTGATTGATTGAGAATATGTTAGCTCGGGAACGAGCTTTTGACTGTTTTAAGGGGCGTATGGATGCATCCTAGGATATTTTGTGTTTCGCGGAAGTGTAGTGTAATGTCATAAACTCCTTCCGAACCAGATGCATTAATGTGGTGCACTCAGTGTAGTCTTTCGTATGATATTGATTATTACACATTTCGTTAGGACGCTCGGTAAAGATAAGCCAGCTATTTATTGATTCAACCTTTATTTTCTTGACGATCTGGTGTGGAGGTGGATATTAATTTTTAAAGAAATCTATTTTTAAAACATTCATTTTCAAGATCCGTCGCTGATCTGTTGCAGATCCGTCACTAATCTGTCG
Organism: Centrapalus pauciflorus; assembly: GCA_020465985.1. Classification (NCBI taxonomy): domain Eukaryota; kingdom Viridiplantae; phylum Streptophyta; class Magnoliopsida; order Asterales; family Asteraceae; genus Centrapalus; species Centrapalus pauciflorus. Next base: position 334,169 of record JAANYP010000083.1, on the reverse strand, counting down.
CTAATTGTCTGTCATTAATCCGTCACTAAATTTATGTCGCAAATCTGTTACAGATCTGTCACAATAAAGTTGTCGCAAATCCGTTCCGTCACTTATCTCTCGCTAATTGTTTGTCACAAATCTGTCACTAAATTTATGTCGCAAATCTGTCACAATAAATCTGTCGCTGAATTCTGTCGATAAACCGTCGCTAATCGGTCGGTAAACCGCTGCTGAAGTCCGTCAATAAACTGTCGCTGAATTCCGTCGGTAAACCGTCGCTAATCTGTCGCTAAGCTGATGTCACAAATCCGTTGATAATCTGTCGCTGATATGTCGCTAAGTTGCTGTCACAAATCTGTCATTGAAATCTGTCAGTAATCCGTTGCTGATCTGTCATTTAAAATCTGTCGTTAATCTGTTGCAGATCCGTCACTAATCCGTCGCTAAAGTTCCGTCGCAAATTCCGTCACAAGATCCGTCGCTGATACTCATTTTTCTAGTAGTGATTTCCATCTTCTCTTCAAGAATGGTTGACATTTTTGTGAATCAATAGCAAAGAAAGAGATCACAAAGAGAAAAAGAAGGAAACCTTAGAGGGTAGGTACAATGGAAATGGCATGGACAATGCTCACAAGTGGTTTTTAACAGGGACTTCAATTGTGTAATTCAATGGGTAATAAATGGTTAGTTGAGGTAAAAACAAAGTCATAAATATATAATGTATAATATATAATTAAATATAAAATAGAATCGCATAATGAATTTTATTATTATTATTATTATTATTATTATTATTATTATTATTATTATTATTATTATTATTATTATTATTATTATTATTATTATTATTATTATTATTATTATATATGTATATGTTAGGCACAAAAATGCCTCAGTCAAACCTGTTCTGCATCTGAGGGGGAGACTCTTAATCAAACCTGTTGATGCATTTGAAGGTTGAATTTAAGGCCTGTTATAAGCCTTATTGAAACCTGAAAATGATTTGCAATATCAGCCCAAAGCTGTTTGTTAATATGAAATCCCGTATATGATCAGCACCTTAATGTTTTTCTCATCAAACACATGAAGAAACCGAGCTCAATAAATGTGTTGATAAAGAAGAGACAAGATGAATATGAGAGAACTTCAACAGTGGCGGCTGGAATTGAATATTCAAAATGTAGTCAACCGTGTATCATAAAGTAAACCCTAGGAGCCTTTATAGGCTCATTTAATTAAGTTACAAGACTTGGCAACTTTGGCCCCTACACTATATCTTAAACATGAATTACATGGAAAGAAATACAAGACATATTACAATGAAAATAAATATTACAAAACAACTCCTAGGATCGAAATAATAAATCTAACAATCTCCCCCTTTTCGATCACTTAGGAGGTCCTGGAACTCGGGCATGGTCGGTTGATTCTCGAAGACCAAGTATGACGTCGAATCGTCTGGTTACTTGTCTTATATGTAGCCTCTCGTTCAGGTATTCAATGCCGCTGAGAATATCCTGAATCTCCTGTGGCGAGCATCTAAGTTCTGGATTAGGTTGAGCGTCAAAGTCTTGAACTTTCTGTGTAAGCACTGCTCGAACCAATCTGATAGTGCCGTCGGAGTAACAAGGAAGATCCTCAAAGCGCATAAATTTCTTGTGACCTTTCTGGTTCAAAAAGATAAACCCTGGCTGTCCTCGAAGCAAAACTTTGTAAGCCGGATAGTGGTCTAGCAAAAATATATCCTGTTCAGGAGCTTTCAGACCCACTTTGACTAATGCACTCTCAATCGCCATCTGGAAATCTCTGAGGCACATAATGATTGATCGGCGATTCATGCATCGAACCAGGGCTGCTAAGGCAGTCATATGAGTAAAACGACCCTTGACTCGATTGACCAATTTTCTGTGCAGACGCTCTACGTCGTCTATGTTTACGAAGTCAAGGTCACTTTCATGCAGTTCTTGAATAGTATCGTCTTCTCTGAGTACCTCGAAGGATGGAGTGAAGACTCTGGCTCTCTTGTACATATGAATATTATTGATTCTGACTAATTTGGACTTTGACCAGTATTTGCTCTTATCTCTCGTTTCTCTAAGCATCATCTGATTGTATTCGGCTTGAACGCATCGAGAAGCATCGGTCATTACCATGAGAAGACGTCTACTGTAAGATCCCGGGTTCTTTCTGAAGACCATTTTGAACCTTTCTTCCAAGAAAGGATCTTGAAATTTATCGGCCGGGAACTTCTTCAAGAATTCTTTTAATCCCTGGACCGGAGGTTCTTCTAATTCTTTAGGCGGAGCCTCAAGAAGTTTCAATACACGGTCTCTCCGGTCCTGACATAGTCCTTCTTTTGTTTCCGCATCCAGAGTGTGGACTTCTCCCCAGGAGTACCACTTTATCCATTCTTCATCTGTTCTGTCATATGATGCGGGGACTTCTTTGGTATCAAAACAGTCCACGGTTCTGGCTCCAGAAGGTTCAGCGATATGGGAGTGTGGAGCAGATTGAGTTGGGAGAGTTGTTTGGACTGGTGGGGTACGTATCACTGGTGGAGGTGTGGGAGTGGGTTGGATTGATGGATTTTCGGTGTTAGTGACTGAAGGTGGTTGGATGGAGGAAGATGTTTGTGGTTGGGGTTTAGGTTTTGGTGTGAGAAATGTATAGTCGATTTCAGTATCAGAGTCTGAGTCAGACACTAATATGATTTCGACTTTTTCATATTTGGGCTCATATATCACCATTGCTGAGGTGGGGTCTAATGAAGCTGGGTCCTCAATTTGTAGAGGTTCAAAATCTATCATCATCGGTTCCATAGCCTCTTGTGTCTGATCCCCTGACCCAGACCCTTGAATTTCTGCTGTTTCAGCCTCTGCTCCCCCTAGAATGATCATCGATCCCTCATGATGAACTTTCTGACGTTTCTCCCCCTCATGACGATCAGGGTCGTCCTGGTCGTCATGCTTTCTTTTAGGGGGCTCAGCTTGAGTGCGGCATTGGAGATCTATGACTGCCAACTCGAGGCGATCCATCCTTGAGTTGAGTTGCTCTTGGACTTGAAGAATTAGGCGATTAAGTGCGTCCAGTTTGTCCGAGAGCTCCGCCATTTGAAGTTGGACTGAGTGGGATCCTGGTGAGGGGCCGGCTTCGGAGGCGACACCCTTACCCTTTATAAGAGAAAGAAGGGCGGTGTGTCGTTCCTCGGCTGCCTCCCTTTGGGCGTCCAGGTCAGCCCGGGTGATAACTCCGGCAGCACGTAATGCTGCCGTTAACATCTCCAAATTTATGGGGAGATGGCCGGAAGTGGACGGCGTTGATTGAGCCACTCCCGGTCTTCCTTCCGTCATCTCCGGCTCCGCTACGGGATGCTCAGATCCGGAAGTTTGTTGAGCTGCCACAGAGGCAGCTCTTGGGGATGCCACAAAGGCATCGTGCGATGTGTGAATTTGTGGGGATGGAAGCGTGGGCGAAGGAATGTCGGTCACGTGGGGAGGAGTGTGACCTCTTTCAACACCGCCACTCTCCGAATGAGAGGGCGATGGCGTGTGTGGAAGATCCCCGTGGAATGAAGTGGTTTCCCTTTGAGGGGAAACCAAGTGGATGGTTGGGGTTGTTTCGACCGCTGGACTAACGGTCTTATGAAGGGGTGTCCGGCTGATAGGGCTTGGTTCACCCTCAGATTGCATATCCCTCGGTCTTACGACAGAGACGGTTCGTTCAGAATCCGCCGTCTCTGCCGTCTCACCTACGGCTCCCTCCCTTACACTCTCAAACTCCCGCTCACCATAACCCATAGAGTGTTGTACATGCATCCTTTCTCCCTCATTCTCACTCTCTTGCTGCTCACCTTCGGACTGGTTAGTCTTAGTCGATTCAGACTGAGACTCATTCGGATAATATTCTCTCATATATTCCCTGACCCGATCTGTACCCCTCGACCTTGTTAGAGTCGATAACGGAATTTTCATCACCTGTACCGTCGGGGCCCCCTTTGGCAATGTCAATTTCTGGATAGCCACGGTGGGGTAGACATCAGCTTCCGGACGCTCATGAATGTCTTCGTCCTGATCCATTGCATACTGGATGATGAGCTGAAGGAATCGTTGATAGGGGACATACTTGCGTCCTTTCTTTGTGCTTCTTTCCACGTGAACTCTTCTTAATACTTCAAAAATGAAAGCCGCATAGTCCACGTGTCGGTCGAAGGCAAAGCCAGTGAACATGGCTAATACTTGGGCCGACGCTGAGTCGTGACCGAAATGCTTGGCTGTTAGGCACTTGTTGAGCACATCGAAGAGAATCCTCCAGTGGGACTGAAGGTTTTTGGTGCGGAAGTCGAAAGGTTTGGTGAGAGGGCCGTCATACCCTAGGGTTTGAATTTCAGATAGGGCTTCTGAGACGGATGGGTTTGGATCGAACGAGTCAATGGAGGGAATATAGTCTTGTAAGGGAAGACGAAGGATGTGACGGATGGCTGCGGTTGTGACTTTGACTGGAACGCAGTCAATGGTGGAGGTGAAGTGAGGTTCAGGGTCGGTTATGAATTGAAGCCTGTTCCAGAATTGTTGTAGGTAAATCTGGGGAACGGCTATGGCTGTTGAAAGGGCATAATATATGGGATGGCGGGTGAGAATGTCAAAGGCAAGGGTTTGGGATTCTTTTGGGAGGATAAAGACGTCGAGTTGCCAGTTATGGGGGATAAACTCGACAAACTCGGCGCTCGGCAGAATGGCTTCCTCGGGGAGCTGAGCGTTGTTGTTAGGGATAGGAGGATGGGGTATGGTAAGAACAATTGCGGGATCCATTTTCCTGCAAAGTGCAACAAAGTTAGAATCATAAGACTTGATATGATAAAGCATTGATGTGAAGTCTAGATGAGTGTGAGATAGAAATTGTCTGATCTGTTTAACATCGGGTCTTTATTAGTAGAATAAAATTCTACTAACAAAGTCCAAAGTCAATCGTTAAGAGACCGATGTTAAATGAGACCGTTTCACTCAAACACTGATCCTAACTCTAATCAATGATGCACTTGGATGGAACTATTTTTATGATTTTTTTTTTAATTTATATGAAAATGCAGAAATGGAAAACATGAAAAATGAAAATTTAAAAAAAAAAAATCCTAAGTGTTGAATTTCGGATGGTCCGAATTCGGATGAACAGTGTCATCGAATTCGGATCAGTCCGAAATGGAATGATGCGTGAATGAAGTGAGTGGGACCGAATTCGGATTATGTGATACATGGGGATCGAATTCGGATGATGGTCCGAAGTGTAGTTCATGAAATGATTGGATGTGGTCCGAATTCGGATGTGGTGTGAACATGGTCCGAATTCGGATTGGGACTTGTGAAAATGCATGCAATGAAATGAAAGTGCCCCAATTTCGGATGGTACCTGTAATTCGGATGAGGACCGAATCCGGGTATCATCCGAATTCGGATGCATAGAGTTGAACATACTTAGACAATTTTTCAATTTTGAAAATTTTGACCCTGATGTGATGGTCCGAATTCGGATCAACAGTGAAACGAATTCGGATAAACAGTGGTCCGAAATGCGTTTTGTACTTTGAAAAATTTTTAAAACTATTCTAAGTCGGACATCCGAATTCGGGTGGTGGTCCGAATTCGGACATCCGAAACTGCATGAGTGCAGTTAATGTTCATGCAAGATATAAACGTGAACAGTTAAAATGTTGCTGAAAATGCATGAAATTACAGATCCTAAACTGAAATAACCTAAGCAACATTTTATCTAACTACAACTAAGAAGAAATAACACATTAAACTACCTAAAACTAGTAAAAGCCGAAATGAAAAAATGAAATAAATTTTGAAAATCAAACACACAATATACGAAGTAAAATACTGAAATAAATGTTGAAAAGAGTTACCTGGAAGTGCAGATGATGGAAAATGCAAGAAAAACCGAAGAAAACGATGGTGCAAAAGCTTGAAATCGGCAACAATAGTGAAATGTGGGCGGTGGCTATCGACGGTGAGAGAAAGAAGAAGAAGAAGGAAGCTTAAAGTGGAAGTAAATGAAATGTTGACCGTTTGACCCCCCATATATAATCGCGCGGTTCGCGGGTCGGGTCAAAATGGATCCGCGCCCAAAAATGAGAGATGGGCCGGCGGGTTTTGGACTCACCACACACACAACACAACAAAAACAATTTGGGCTTTTAAGGAAATTAAACACACAAAATATTTTGGTCCAATACAACATAAAATAAAAAATATTTTTGGTATTTTCTTTAATTTTGTAGTTAAAATAAAATGAAATGAAGTAAACTAAAATCTTTTTGGCTTTTTGATAAATTTGAAAGATAAAATCTTTTTGTGATTTTTCTGACCTATTAAATTAACACTTAAAATTAAATTAAAATTAAGTCTATCCTAAAATTAAAAATTTAACTAAAAAAAATAAAAATAAAAAGAAACACAGAATTATAGAATTTAAAAATCCTAACTCTACTCCCCCTTAAATAAATACCGATCCTTTTTCCTTTTCTTTTTCAGATTTAAATCATGACAACCCCTTTTATCCTTTCAAGTGCAGACAAACCTGGATATTGTTTGCATCCCACTCCATGATGAACAATTCACACAGCAATTTATCAGATTCATTAATTATTAAAAATATGCGCAGATAAGGAAATAATGAGTTTCATTTTTGTGACATAATCCTTACATTTAAATAACAGTTATTTTCTAAAATAAAGGAATTTCAATCATGATAGATTGAAATATAATTATTTAAGACAATATGTGATATTTAATTGGAAGGTGGATTCAACATGCCGATATGAGATACTAAAAACCAAAAACGAGGTTCGTCTAGAGCTTTAGTAAATATATCCGCTAGTTGGTATTCCGTGCCAACAAAATACAACTCAATGGTTCCCTTTTCAACGTGATCTTTAATAAAATGATACCTGATATCTATATGTTTTGTTCGAGAGTGCTGCACGGGATTGCAGGAGATGGCAATTGCACTTCGAGAATCACAGTAAATAGGGATATTGGTGAGTGAGAACCCATAATCGCGTAATTGTGTTCTCATCCACAGCACTTGAGAGCAACAGCTTGCAGCTGCTACATACTCAGCCTCAGCTGTGGATGTGGATACACAATTCTGCTTTTTGGAAGACCAACTCACCGGTCTATCGCCTAAAAACTGTATTCCTCCCGATGTGCTTTTTCTGTCCACTCTACAACCTGCAAAATCAGCATCTGAAAACGCGGTAAGATCGAAATCGGTTCCCTTTGGATACCATAGACCAAGTTCGGGTGTACCCTTAAGATAACGAAAAATGCGTTTTACCGCAGTTAGGTGTGATTCTTTTGGGTCGGCCTGAAATCTAGCACAAAGACATGTTGAAAACACTATATCCGGCCTACTGGCAGTCAAGTACAGTAAGGATCCTATCATCCCTCTGTAAGTTGTATTATCGACACTTTTCCCGGAAGGATCGGTGTCTAACTTACAGTTGGAGGCCATGGGAGTTGCGATACTCGTGCAAGAGTCTAACTTATACTTCTTGAGAATGTCAAGAGTATATTTCGACTGGTTCACAAAAATCCCATCCTCAAGTTGTTTGACTTGTAATCCGAGGAAAAAGTTCATTTCCCCCATCATACTCATCTCAAACCGAGACTCCATTAGGGCTGAAAAATCCTTACAAAAATTACTGTCAGTAGATCCAAATATAATATCGTCAACATAAATCTGTACTAGCATTATATGTGGGCCTTCCCTTTTAGTGAACAGAGTTGTGTCCACCACACCTTTATAGAAACCGACAGAAATAAGGAAATTCGAAAGACTATCATACCATGCTCGAGGTGCTTGTTTTAAACCATAGAGGGCCTTATCTAGCACATAAACATGGTCAGGTTTATGTGCATCAACAAAGCCTTGTGGTTGTTCAACATACACTTCCTCGTTAAGTTCACCGTTTAGAAAGGCAGTCTTGACGTCCATTTGGTACACTTTGAAGTCTTTGTGTGCCGCGTACGCCAAGAAGATTCTGATTGCTTCGATCCGTGCAACTGGAGCGAAGGTCTCGTCATAATCTATCCCTTCTTGTTGTCGGTAGCCTTTGGCAACAAGTCTTGCTTTGTTCCTTATCACAATGCCGTTCTCATCTCGTTTGTTCTTAAAGATCCACTTTGTTCCGATGACTGTACGGTCTTTTGGCTTGGGAACTAACCGCCATACTCTTAGCTGTTCAAACTGGTTGAGTTCCTCTTGCATTGCAACTATCCAATCCGGATCTGTCAGGGCTTCATCCACACGAGCGGGCTCTATCATACTCAAGAATGATGCGTAGAGACATTCATTAGCAGATGCCCTACGAGTTTGGACTCCTGTTGTTACGTCACCAATGATTTGCTCTGTTGGGTGACTGCGGGTCCATTTGATCTCGTGAGGAAGGGGTGCTCGGGATGGAACCTCTGTGGTTAATATGGGAATGGATGAGGTTTCATGGTCAATGGTTTCAAATGATGGCACCACAGGTTCTGGTTCAACTTCCGAGTGTTCAGATGAAGGAAGAATAGTTGGTATTATATGTGAGGGTATTACAGGAGTAGATTCAACTGCGGATGTGTCATGGATGATGTGGATGGATGAGGGTATGTTGATGAAGATGGAGCGGAGAAACTTTGTGGCGCAGTTGAACTGGAAGGATTACCTACATTATTAACAACATTAGAAACACTAGCGTTAGGACAGAAAAATTCAACATAAAAAGGATCAAATAAATTAACCAAATCAGAAGTAGAAAAAGAAATGGGATTATTCGAAGAGTCTCCAGGCATTTGAGTAATGCGTGGTCCTGATTGATCAACTTCGGGTGCCAGTTCAGCCAACTCATCAAATGTGACGTGCACACTTTCATTGACTGTTCTGGTTCTGGTATTGAATGCGCGATACGCCTTCGAGTTGGATGAGTATCCAATGAAGATCGCTTCATCCGCCTTTTCGTTAAATTTCCCGAGGTTGTCTCTGTCATTCAGCACATAGCACCTGCAACCAAATACACGTAAGTACTTGATAAACGGTACTTTATTCAAAAAGAGTTGGTAAGGAGTTTTGTTAAAGCGCTTATGGATGATGGAGCGATTCTGTGTATAGCATGCTGTTGATACGGCTTCGGCCCACAAGAACGGAGGTAGCTTTGAGTATGTGAGCATTGTGCGAGCGGCTTCTACTAGCGTACGGTTACGCCTTTCCACGATCCCATTTTGTTGAGGTGTTCGAGCAGCAGAGTATTGATGCTGAATCCCTTTGGATCGAAGGAAGCCCTCCACTACCGAGTTCTTGAACTCCGTGCCGTTATCTGATCTGATTGATTGTACTGACAGCTGCTGTTGGGTCTCGACACTCTTGATAAAATCAATGATTTCTTGAGCTGTCTCGTCCTTGGAACGCAAGAACCTGACCCAGGTATATCGAGAATAATCATCAACGATAACCAACACATATCGTTTTCCATTTATGCTTTGAGTTCTCATTGGTCCGCATAAATCCATATGAAGTAACTCCAAAACTCTTTTTGTTGATGGTTCGGGCTTTGGTTTGTGAGATGATCGTTTCATTTTTCCTTTCTCACATGCTCCACACAGATGGTCCTTTTCGTAGCGCAACTCAGGAAGTCCTTTGACCAATTGCTTCGCAGCCAGCTTGTTGATATTATCAAAATTCAAATGGGATAATCTTCGATGCCACAACCAAGAGTCTTTTGAAGAGGCTTTTGATAGTAGACAAATGTTATCCTTTACTACAAGCTTAGATACGTCAATGGTGTAAAGGTTAGATTTTCGGGAACCAGTCAAGATTTCTTTTCCATCTATGTTCTTAACACTGCAGTTCTTAGCCCTAAATGTTACTTCTAGTCCTTTGTCGCAGAGCTGTCCTATGCTAAAAAGATTATGAGACAACCCCTCAACATAGTCAACATCCTTGATGACCAGATTATTTAGAACTAAGTCCCCGTATCCTTTTATTTGAGCCTGATGGTTGTTCCCGAATTTCACAGTTCCGCAATACTGTTCAACAACGTTGGACAGCAATTCTCTTCTTCCTGTCATGTGCTTGGAGCAACCCGAATCCATATACCAAATGGACTTAGCCTGAAAAACACATAAATTCATATAATGAAAAACTATATGCATTCAAACACATCCATTTTTAATTCACAATCAAACCGTGTTCTGAACCGAGATGTTCAGAAAACATGATGAGTTAAGACCGGGTCCTGGGCTGTGTGCACAGAAGCCAAACGTGTCGGTTTAAGCACAACCGACAAGCAAAAGAACGGGTCCTAGTCTAAGGTAACTAGAAGCCATTTCTTTGAAGCACGGGTCTTGATCAGAAGTAACCAAGAACCATCTGCATTAAGATCACACAACCTTGGGTACCCACCTCAATATGGGTCCCTTTTTGTTAGGATTTCCAGATTTATATGGCACGTGTACAGATTTAGAAACCCAACTAGCATTTGTGTGTGGTCCAGATGCACAACCCTTTGGAATCCATTGAAGATTGGATTTATTGGGTTTTGGAACCTTAGGCGCTGAAATTGCCTTCGGTTTTTGTCTTGTTGAGACCTTCTTGACCGTTGCTTTGGTTTTGGGCCTTGGCAACGGACATATCTCAACTTTGTTTGTGGCCGATGATGCACTATTTTTAATTTTCTTTTTCCGAATACGTTTAACAGGATAAGGCACAAAAGCATTCATTTCAGGAACCTGTCGTCTATATTTAGTTGGACATAGATTAAACAAATCCTTGAAAGAGTACTTTAACGGAATAGTAGAATTCGGTACATCATTACAAACATTGTCACACACTTTGTTACACAAATTGTCTTTAGAGATTACAGACATCCTATCTCTAGTAACAAATTCACTTGGCATTAAAGCCTTCTTCACAAAAAAACTTGTAAAATCCTGCATGGTGGTTTTTGGGACTCTCCTTATATGATCTGTAGGAACAAAACGATTAGAGTCAGTAAGCATGGAAGATTTAGACTTGACAGACTTTTCTTTTTGGTGGTGAGTAGGTTTCTTAAAAGACTTGGATTTTATCTGAGTCTTTTTAGGAACCTCATTTTTGAAAACTTTTGAGCACTCACCTTTGACAAAGATAGAAGAAGATTCAGCTGTAGCCTTACCTTTATCTGATGACATACATGGAATTTTTAGGGAATGAGAAAGTGTTAGTTGTTTTGAAAGATCTTTTAATTGTTGTGAAACTATTTCAAAATTTTCTCTGTAGACAGTGACTTCCACAGTGTGTTGAAAAGATTGATTTACCAATTCTTCTTCTCTCTTAAGAAGAGCATCTTGAAGATCAAGTGCTTTCTCTTGAGACGACTTCAATTCCTTTTCTAAAACAATGATTTGTTGTTGAAGAACTTTTGCAGGAATATAAAGTTGAGGAGTTGATTTTTCAGTTTCAGTGTTCAATTCAGTTTCTGAATAAGTTGACGAGAGATCTTCCTCTAAAGTGGGTACTCTAGAAGAATAACTCTCGTTAAGTTCTTCATAATGAAAAGAAATTTCTTTATCTTTACGCGCAACACGTTTCTCATTTTCTTGGTTTAAAACTTCTTTTGATGACTCAAAAAAGAAAGATTTAATACCGGCTCCCATATAATTCATGTCATAAAATACAGGTAAAACATTTTGTGCCTTTTCCAAATATTTAGGATTTTTAAAACCAATTCCTTGTTTAGAATGGTAAAACCTAGTTTCTTTGGGCTGATTTAAATGGATAGTTTGTTCTGTTTGACCCCTTTTCAAAAATGCATCGTCAAGGGTCTTTATTCTTGCGTACAAACTTATCCTTTCTTCTTCAATCATTTTGTATTTTTCTAAACTGTCTATATTTTCCATATTTACCACATCTAATTGTTTTGTAAGAACAGAAATTTCTTCTTTTAAAGAGAGTTTATCTTTTGAAAGCGTTTCCATGCAAGATTCAAGGTATATATTCCTATCCTGAACATCTACTTTTTCTATCAACATCTGTTTTATAACATTATGATTAGTTAACCATTTTGCATGATATAATTCAGATGATTCTTTCAGAATATGAGCTTGATGTTCAGCCTGTACACACTTTGCAGTTTCAGCTTTTAATCTATCTTGTAGATCAAGTATTTGTGTGTGTAGTGTACATTCATTATCTACAAATAATTTATTTATATGTGCAGGAATGTAATAGGAATATACCTCACTGGACTCGGAACCGGATGTGGAGCATTCGGGATCGTCGGTTGTAGCCATCAGACATGCTGGTGGATGTTTCATTGTCTCCCCCTCAGCAGCAATGTCTGAATTTTCAGCAGTGAAATCAGTACAAGTCTCCAACCCCTGACGATCAACCATATAGCAATTCTTGCCCTTGTCATCCTCGTCGTCAGAATCTTCAGCATCCCAGTAGTCCTCCTGGGCGACGAGGGCTAACGCATCCGATTTCTTCTTTGCAGCCTCGAGCTTTCTTTCGTAGTAAGCAACGTCTCTCTCGAAATTATTCTTGCATTCCCTAGCAAAGTGGCCCGGTTTGCCACATTTGTAGCAGAGACGTTCATCAGTGGCCTTTGGCTCATCTGCTCTTGGCTTCTCCTCTCTTCTATCCGCCGGCCTCTTGTCGGCCCGACGGTGCTCGTGGCTATCATCACGCCTCCGGTCCCTGCGGTCATCCCGACGATCATCCATTCGATCGTCCCGCCTGTCATCTCACCTGTCATCTCGCCTTTCATCACGCCTTTCATAACGGCGATCATCGCGATAGTCGCGTCTGTCATCATACCGGCGATCATCCCTGTCATCCCTTCGGTAGTCATCTCTGCAATTGTCATCGCGGTGGTCATCCCTCCTATCATCTGAGTACCTCCGTGGACCAGTGTCATAACGGAGTTGGTTGTTAGTCTTGTTGGAGAACCGTCGCTGTTGGAGACGATTGGTCCACAAGGCTATCTGTTCCTGAATTGAAGCTTCCTCTGCGTCATAGACATCACGCGGAGGAGAAGCATACCTGCACTGAGAAGATGAAGAACCTGGAGCAAAAGATGGTGTCGGAATCTGCGTGTTGGTGATCAAGGCTAGTGAATCATTAGGTTTCAACCCTGTGTTGGCTGATAGCAGTAGAGAGGCCAACTGATTTGCCATCAGCTTCTGTTGATCCACATCCCCTTGATATTTCTTAAGCTCCTTAAAGACGACATTTATTGATACCTCAGGAATGTTCAAGACTCTTTTCGTTGCCCTACATGCAAGCTGCCACTCGGGGGCTAAGGCGGCAAAGAATTGGATGTTGATATCATCCCTATCCTTTTTGATGTGCAGTTTGTTTAATTCGTTAAGGACTGCACAGAACCTTGTGAATGTGAATTGCAGAGATTCCCCGTCTTTGGCGCGGAATTCTGAAAACTTTGCCTTTGCCTCCTCAATTTTGGCACGATCATCAAGATCAGCCCCCATCATTTCGATTTCCAGCTCGTCCCACATTTCTTTTGCAGACATTTTACTGTCTACACCGACCAAAATATCAGTGGGGAGGGCTTGATAAATCCGATATTCGGCCCTCTTATCAGCGTGCTGGCGATCCCTCTCGGCTTCATTTGCCGGCTCTCTTTCAACCTTTGAGGCTTGGACAAGAGGGTCAGCCTCGGGTCTCGCAGCAATCTCTCTATAGTAGATGACAGGTCCTTCGGATATTGATTGAAGCATCAGATTCCCGAGAGGTTGCATTCCAACGAATTTCAGGAACCGGGCTTTCCATTGTTCGTACTCATCAGGATAGAGAACTGGTGGTCTGTTCTCAGATCCGAGTACAAGAGCTTCACGAGACATTATGAGTATAGGTGCTGATTAAGAATATGGAGATCTTAGAGGTGGAAACTGAACACGGATGGTTTGAACTGAAATCAGAATGTTCTGAATTTGGATGCTTGATTTCGGATGAACAGTGTTTCGGATGGGTTAACCGAATTCGGATGGTATGAATTCGGATGGAGTGATTTCGGATGAATAGTGGTTCGGATGGGTTGATTGTGGTTGGCTAGACTTCGGATGGGTCGATTTCGGATGAATAGTGATTCGGATGAAGGTCAAATTCGGATGTGTGTCCTAATTCATATGAACAGTAGTACTTGGGGGAATCAAAGTCGGATGACCTAAGTTCGGATGGACCTATGGACCGAATTCGGATGAACCGAATTCGGATGAACAGTGAAGTGGCCGAAATATGATGGTTCCGAAATAGGGACAGAGGACCGAATTCGGATTGTCCGAAATGGTGAGGTCCGAAATTGAAAAAATTTTTTAGAACAAGTCCCAATGAGTGAAAAATGGAAAGCCTTTCCTGAACTTCGGATGGTCCGAAGTTCGGATTGGACCGAATTTTTGTCTGAAATTGGCTTATGGGGGTCCGAAATTCACCTAAGTGTGGTCCGAATTAGGATGATTGTGAGGTCCGAATTTGGTGCCTATGTGGTCCGAAATGCTATAGTATGTAATCCGAAATACAGCAGGTTTTTATGTTTTTCTAAGGCAGAAAAGACAGAATTCGATTTTATCAGTTTTAATGCCTAAAAACAGTTTTAAATGATTTATAAACTATTTTAAACACTTTTGGTGATTTAAAACAACCTACAAAACACTTAAAACTAGCATGAACACATGAAAAACCCACTTAAAAAACCCATATTTTCAAGCTTCAAAATGGTCGATTCTTAATGATTTTAACAAAGATATGGAAGTAAATGAGTTTAAAATCAGTAGATAATGATAATGTGATGTTTATAGAACCATTATAACACAAGAAACTCGAAAAACCATGGAAAATGAAGATCTAACCGGTTGAATATGGAAGAACTCGAAGAACATGAACAAACCCAGCAGAATCCGAAAGAAATCAGTTGAAATCCACCCCTCTGAGCTCTGATACCAATTGTTAATATGAAATCCCGTATATGATCAGCACCTTAATGTTTTTCTCATCAAACACATGAAGAAACCGAGCTCAATAAATGTGTTGATAAAGAAGAGACAAGATGAATATGAGAGAACTTCAACAGTGGCGGCTGGAATTGAATATTCAAAATGTAGTCAACTGTGTATCATAAAGTAAATCCTAGGAGCCTTTATAGGCTCATTTAATTAAGTTACAAGACTTGGCAACTTTGGCCCCTACACTATATCTTAAACATGAAATACATGGAAAGAAATACAAGACATATTACAATGAAAATAAATATTACAAAACAACTCCTAGGATCGAAATAATAAATCTAACAGTCTGTACTTACGTACAACAAAGCGACTTGTTTTGACTCTCTCTTCTTTATCAAAATTTTTCTTTTCTTTTCTTTAAGATGTATTTGATGTTGCCATACATCCCCCAGAAAATTTTCATACCTCATTTAGAATCATTGTCTGTATGTCTCAAACATAGAAACTAAGACCATTTGGTCATATATCTAAGTTAGTTACACATATGACTTTTTCTTGAATATTTTATTAGCTGTTAGGATTTCCTTTGTGTATTATGCCTACCAACACATCAAACAGGAAAGTGTATATCACTTAGAATTTAAGGTGCATTATGTGTGAAAGCTTAACACTTAGAGATTGTATCGACTGTGCTAATTTTAGTCACTTTGAACCTATGTCTCTAAAACTTAACTCAAATTTTCAAATATTCTCTTTTTTTTTGAACTTTTTATGGTTTTTTTTGTTTTGTTTTTCATATTTTAAGATAAGCTAATAAACTAACCTACTAACTTACTATAAAAGGAAATAAATTATACTTAAACACTAACTTACTATAAAAAGAAATAAAAGATACTAAGGTCAAGCTACTCTGGATTACGTATACCATTTAGTTGAACTAACAACTCAAAACGTGACTTATCAAAAGCTTTAGTGAATAACTCAGCATTATTATCTTCCGTTGCCACTTTTACCAGTTTTATTAAATTCTTTTCAGCACAATCACGTATGAAATGATGTCTTATGTCTATGTGCTTTGTTTTACTGTGTTTAACTGGATTATTAGTTATAGCAATTGTAGATTGGTTATTTATCCTAATGGGAGTTTGAGTATAAGTCAAACCGTAGTCCCGCAATTGTTGTTGTATCCACAAAACCTGTGAACAGCAACTACAAGCAGCTACATATTCGGCCTCGCACGTTGACACGGCTACCGAAGTCTGTTTCTTGCATTGCTAAGATACGAGCCTCCCTCCAAGGAACTAACAACCTCCAGTTGTTGACTTCCGGTTCAAGCTGCAACCTTCATAATCTGAATCCGTGTATGCTTCCAATTCCATATCACCATCAGTGTGATACCAAAGGCCTAGCTTCGGTTTCGACTTGAGGTATCTCAGAATCCGCTTCACGGCTTTCATATGCATTTCTTTCGGATTAGCTTGAAACCTAGCACAAATACACACAGCAAACATAATGTCAGGTCTAGAAGCAGTTAAATACATAAGTGATCCGATCATGGCCCGATATAGAGTCGGATCCATATCAGTATCACTTTCTGTACCCGGTCCGAGATTGTGATTCACTTGAATCGGAGTACTGAAGTGAGCAGTCAGCTTAGTTCCTTCCATCCCGAAGCGCTCCAGAATATCGTAGACATACTTTGTCTGATGGATAAACATGCCCTCCTTCCTTTGTTCAACTTGCAAACCCAGAAAGAAGTTTAACTCACTCATAGCACTCATCTCAAACTTTGACTTCATCACCTTCTCGAAATCTTTGCACATCTGCTCGTCTGATGACCCAAAAATGATGTCATCCACGTACACTTATACCAAGATAAAATCGTCTCCCTTTCTCTTCACGAACAATGTACTATAAATTCTCCCTCTTTCAAACCCGTTGTCTAAAAGATGAGTTGATAGCGTCTCATACCATGCCCTTGGTGCTTGATGTAATCCATACAGAGCCTTATCGAGACGATACACTCTGTCTGGATACTTTGGATCTGTAAATCTGGGCGGTTGTTCGACGTATACCAGTTCCTTCACCTTGCCATACATGAATGCACTCTTTACATCTAACTGATAGACTTTAAATCCTTTGAAGGACGCAAAGGCCAGAAACAGACGAATTGCCTCGAGCCTTGCCACTGGTGCAAACACCTCATTGTAATCGATTCCCTCTTCTTGGTTAAATCCCTTTACTACAAGTCTTGCCTTGTTGCGAGTGACAATACCCCGATCGTCTCTCTTGCACTTAAAAACTCATTTGGTTCCTATAGCAACTTCTCCTTGCGGTAGCGGCACTAACTCCCACACTTCTAGCTTTCTGAATTGTGACAGTTCTTCTTGCATCGCTTCAACCCAAGAGTTGTCTTTCAGTGCCATTTGCACATTCTTCGGCTCTACTTGCGAGATTAAACACGAATAAAGACAAGTGTGAAAAGCTTCGGAGTCATTAATCATCGACAACAGCACTGTGTTATTATTCCAACTACTCCTAGTTCTCACACCAGAATGCGGATTTCCTATGATGCTCTCAACCGGATGATCCTTGTTTATCCTCGATGTTTCAAGCTCATCGACCCTAAGATTATCTCCTAAGTTTGATCCTATTTCACCTAACGGGGGAACGACTTCAGACGGTACATTTTCTTCCTCATGATCACTGTCGTTAGAATTTGAAGTACTAGTCTGATTCTCGTTTGTAGGTAACTCAGGTTCATTCTCTGATAGAGATCTATCTTTTGTCATTGTAGGCTCAGAAGATGATGGAATGCTCGTCTTTGGAAAACATTAACCGTCGTCATTCAGATTTAATGACGATAAGTCATGCTCAATTGTATCAGCATTTTCATCCAAAGAAATGTTAAATGATTCAAATAATTTGTCATAATCAAATATCCATTCCGGACCAGTTTGGGGTTCATGTTATAACTTGTTACATCAATGTTATACACAATTTCTACCGTACCGTTTGTTTTGTTAAAAACCCTTTTGTTTGGTTAGTTAGGCACATAACCTAGGAAATAACCTTCGTCAGCCTTTTCACCAAACTTAGGTTGATGTTTTGTTTTCATTATGTACACGGTACCCGAAACGGTTCGAAGCCAGTTAAATTTGGTGGTCTTTTATTCAGAACTTCGTAGTAGGTTTTGTTCAGTGATTTGACAGTAAGGACCCGATTTAAAACATGACAGGCGGTATTCACTGCCTCCCCCCAAAACATGGTAGGAAGCTTTGAATCCGAGAGCATGGTCCTTGCTGCCTCAATCAAAGTCCTGTTCTTCCGTTCTGCCACCCCATTTTGTTGTGGCTCATATGATGCACTAAATTGATGCACTATGCCTTTGGATAGGAAATATACACCAATTACTGTGTTTTTAAACTCTGTTCCATTATCACTCCTGATACGTTTTACCCTCGTCCCATAAGAGTTTTCGACTTGGTATAAGAACCTAATCAACTTTGCAGCTATTTCGTCCTTCGTACCTAAAAAAGAAACCCATGAAAATCATGAGTAATCATCAGTGATAACTAAACAGTACCAACTACCACCTATACTCCTTTTGTTGATAGGTCCGAATAGGTCCATATGCAACAAATCGAAAGTGGAGGCTATTGAGTTCTGAGTCTTAGACTTAAGTGACTTCTTGCGTTGTTTGCCTTTCTTGCACGGTACACATTTGTCTTCAAACTGAAAACTCTTCATTGGGACACCTTGCACCAGACCATGTTTAGTGATGTAGTTCATTTTCTTTAGGTGCAAGGGTGCCATGCGTCTGTGCCATAAGACAGAATCGGTCTATGAAGCTTTAGACAACCGACAGATTGTTCCCATCGACGAAACGGAGATGTTTATATCCAGCATGTACAAATCGTTCTTCCTTGGGGCTCTCATCATAATCCACTCTTCAGGAATTTTGAATCCCGGCTTCAGCACTAACGCTTCAGTATCAGTAAACAAAACTGAGTTCTTCTTATCACAGATCTGAGAGACACTAATGAGATTGTGAGCAAGTCTATCAACGTGATATACTTGATCAAGTGTGATAGTCCCATTAGTGATCACTCCTGTTCCAGTGATATTTCCTCCCTTGTTCCTTGCAAATGATACGAAACCCTTGTTCCCTCCCTTGAAGTCTGTGAGTAGACTTCTTTCCCCAGTCATGTGCCTAGAGCAACCACTGTCAACGAACCCCTTGTTGTTGAGACCTGTAGTTAGCTCCTGCACATGAAAGAAAACAAGTTAGTTATCATGGGGAACCCAAGCCATGACTGACTTGGTAATACCGTTCTCATCCACATACGTGAACTCCTTCAAAAACCCATCTCTCCTTTCAGGTGACTTGGGTGTTTGATTAAGAACCTGTTGTGGAGCTAAGTGATTTAAATTCACTCTTGGCCTTTGTGTAGGCATTTGCTATCGACCCTTGAATAATTTCTATTATATGGCATTTCAGATTGATATCCCTGGGCTCTACCTGGTGTCTGATGTCTTAGAGGAGTGTGAGACCTAACAGGAGTGTAAACTCTTCTAGGTGTTGTACTCCTATAGACTTGTTGAGGTCCTGACCTAGATTGATTAGGGACTCTATTCGGTGAATTAGTCCTAACCATGTCATTTGGTCTAACCGACACAGGTACTTATCTAACAGCATTCTTTGGTGTGGCACTCACAATTTTCTCAATGTTTTGAGAACCACTTGTGCTAGCTACACTTGGTGAGGGTGTATGTTGTTCAGGCTTTCCAACATTAGGTGTAGATTCTACCTTCTTATATGGACAGCTAGACGCAACATGTCCCCTTTCATGACATCTAAAACAAGACATCTTATCAATTGACTTTTTATGTGTGCCCTTTGACTTTGGTGTCTCACTAGTGTCAGTTTCTTTCTTCTCAACTACCGTGACTACTTCCTCTTTCTGATTAATAACTTTAGGTTTAGCTTCTCCTACAATTTTGTCACTAGAAGACTGCACAAACTTGACTTTCTTAATCGTAGCATTAGTATTAGTCACCTTAGTTGATTTATCGTTATCAGATTCAGATACAGTTGCAGTTGCTACCCATGACTCAAATGGGTTATCAGTTTATCCTGGGGCTGAGGCACATAATTATCGTTAAAAGGTGGAGGACTCTCTTTATAACCTAAACCTACTGGTTTCTTAGACTGACGTTGTGCATCTAAGATTTTCCCTAGATTCAGTGAAGAGTTCCTAAAGTTTTCTAACTTACTATTTACCTCTGCAACCTTAACCTTTGATTCAGCTAGCTCGACCTCTTTAATAGTAAGTTCTTTCGTTAAAGCCTCAACATGCTCATACATAAGTTCTATCTTGACACACTGCTCACTTAGTTTGTCTTTTAGAACTATTACATCTTGAGCATCTGCTTTCAGCTTATTCCTAAGATCTTCTTTAATATCTAGGAGGCTAGCATTATCTGATTTTAAGGATTCAATTTGAGCAGTTAAATTACTATGTGTTTCTAGCACTAAATTCAATCTATCATTAAAAGTAGCACAAAAAACACATAAATCACGGAATGTAGAAAAGTTCAGAATTACCTTTGTATGATCAGATTCCACGTTAGCCATCTGCACGGCAAACTCTTGAACGGTCTGATTGTCTGACTTCTCGACCAACACAGGACTTGTATCATTCTGTTCGTTGTCCTCTGTTACTTCCTCTGCTCCGACATCCCCAGTCTCTGCCACTTCATCCATGAAGGCTCTATCATTAGACTCTGGATGTGAACTCCAATCATACGTCCCATCGAGCTGTCTGTCCGATGATACGTTTGTTAACAGACCAACGATGTTCGCTTGATTACCCGAACTAGCAGATTGATATCTTCCCTGAGATTGATTCTGATAGTTTTCAACCTTGGGTCGTTGACACTCTCAAGCAAAGTGTCCTAATCCCTGGCAGTTATAGCACTTAACCTTGGATTTGTAGAACCCAATTTTATTGTTGCTAACGTTCAGATTTCTGCCTGTTCGTTTTATGAACCGCTTGACCCTTTGACTCACCATGGCCAGTTGCCATTGAAGATCCATTTCTTCCAAATTATCAGGATCCACCTGATCATAGTACTCTTTCCATAACGCAGGATCGTTAATTTTTCCTTGTACACAATTTCCATACGTTGCTACAAACGAAGCCAACAGATTCAGATGAGATTCGGCTGATTGTGCACTCATAGGCATTTTTGTATACTGTTGAGAAGTAGATGCTGAGTGAGTCGGTTTCTCTTCCAGTTTAGAATACCCTAAGAAAGCCCGACTGCTTGTTTCTTCGACCTCTGCTGGAATAGACGCTTCACCCGTGAAGAAAGTTGTAGTTGTTTTCAGTTCACTCGCGATCGAAGGTTTGGACTTTCCAAAATACATATCTAGATCTTGGACTTGGTCATATTCCCTCTCCTTCTTAAGTAACTGAAAGTTGTAAGCCCTCAGCGTACCAATAACTCCCTCGAGAGTAAGAGTTTCGAATTTTTCCTCATCATGTTTTATGAGCGCTATGTACATCTCCCACTTTGCTGGTAAAGCATCAAGAAGCTTCTCTATCTTCTCAAGTTCACGATACTCGACATCGTGATTATCCAACTCCGTCAATAAATGGTAGAACCTTGTAATTCTCTCATCCAGCTTTTCGTTTTTCAAAGCTTTGAAAATAGCGAACTGCTGCTTCAGCATCTCGATCCTTCCCTTTCGAACCCTCGGATTTCCCTCACACTGTTTCTCGAGAGCATCCCATAGCTCTTTAGCTATACGATGATTCCTGAATGTGTGTAGAATCTCCTGAGGTAGTGCCATGCGAATAATGGAAAACGCTCTGTTTTCAGCCTCATATAGTTTCTTGTCATCATCCTTCATCTTCTGATATGTCAAGACTCTCTGACCCTCAAACTCCTGAGTAGGTGGAATGTATCCATCATCGATACAGATCCATATTCGCATGTCACTGAAACGAGCGAAATCGGCAAACCTATCCTTCCAACAGTAGTAGTCTTCCAATCTCATCAGCTTTGGTGGAGAATTTGCCTTACCAACCTCATGGTCCATTTCGATAAACTTTTGCAAACTAGTCATTCTTTCTAAACTTTTTGAATTAGAACTTAATAAATTTAATTTGAAATTAATTTATATCAACCCTTTCGAACTTAGGTAAGTTCGAATTTGATTAATATTAAATTCGTTTGAAATTAAATTCGAAATTGCTTAAGTTCGAACTCAACAAATTCGAAATTCTGAGAAGTTCGAGGTTTCTGACAAATTCGAAGTCTGACAAATTCGAATGCTAGCAAATTCGAATCTCAGCCAAATTCGACTGAAACCCTTAAATAAATTCGAGAGGAGCGTATTTTCTGACAAGTTCGAAATTTCAGTCAAATTCGAACAAACCCTAATACCCCCTATGTTCGAGCGCCGCAAGTTCGAAAAACGGCAAAAAGTGCGATTTTTTTCAAGTTTTCAATTTAAACCAATATTTTCAAGTCTAAAAATACTGATTTCGACCAAGAAGGTGAACCAATGTAACTTTTCTCCGTTATCTTGCTTGTATAACTCGAAAAACTAACCAAAAAAGTGATTTTCCCGTCCAAAACGCCAAGAAACCACGGATGTTAATTATGAACACGAAGAACACTAAGAACACCCTTATGGCTCTGATACCACTTGTAAGGTAGCCTACCTACGGATCCCATCTTGACGTGACGCCGTCCAACGAGTGCGGAATACTCGTTAGCAGTTTGACGGAATGATCACGTACACGGAACACGAAGACACACACGATGATAGACGCACACTAGAACGCCCCGACACGTGATTCTCTCCAAGAACACACATAAAATCGCCTTGTATGTTCGTAATCACCCAGAGCTCTAATTCTCTCCAAAGTCTGCAAAAAGTTTATAATTAAAACGAATTAACACTTAATTATAACCCCTGATTCGAACTTGTTCAGGACAAGTTCGACAAGGCCCAAGGCCCACGAACTTGTCCTCCATAAGTTCGAACCATGGCCTTTGAACATGTCTTTGAACTTATGTTTGAACTCACCTTTGAACTTATGTTTGAACTTATTGTAAAACATCAATTACAACCAAGTTCAAACATATATACAATCAATATCAAACATATATATCAAACATATAACAAACATATATCAAACATGTATTAATATGCGATTACGAACAAATTTACTATTACAAAATATCGACTATACTTAGACTGCTATCGTCACACATGATGCACTAACAATTTACACTTTCAGAAGAACCTTTCTAGGGCTGGACTTGTGTTGGGCAAAATTAGCTAAGGATATTGAAGAAGTTTTGCCAAAATCAAACACCAATAAACTTAAGGTGAGTAACTAATACCAAACACTTTTGTATGCTTTAGCTTTTCTTCCATCTTCTACAATCCTTAAATTCATGAAGAATGAAAAGGATGGTTATATTAGAGTTTACTTGTAATTGATGAACTAATAGAAAGGTTTCTGGAGTTTCTTAAGTGCAAGAAGTGAATGAAACCATGAAAACTCAAATTGGTTCCTTTATGCAAATATAATGAATTATATATGTAGATTTTTGATTATTCAATGAGGTTAGATGTTAAACCATGTTCCTATATGTTTATATACATCATATATATATATATATATATATATATATATATATATATATATATATATATATATATATATATATATATATATATATATATCATAAAAATAAGTTTTGGGGTGTTTGTGAATGTTGGAATTGAGTTTGGAACGGAGTAGATACAAGCAGGACGTCTAAAAATGACGTTCTGGATTGCAGATCAGAGGAACTCGATGAGTTCACCATACTACTTGCCGAGTACAGTGCCTGGTAGTACCGAAACTCGATTCCAGTGTGTTAACTCGTCGAGTAACTCCTCTAACTCGCCAGTTGAGCCCCTATACACCCAAAAAACTTGTTTTAACTTTTAAGCCCTATAATGGTACTATAACCTAATGGGGTCATTCTATACTTAAATAACATATAAATTATCATCAAATATCACCCAAAAATCTATATAAGTTTAATAAGAGGCGCAATGGTGCCGGTGAATTCAAAAACTTAAACCGAAAATGCTTAAACACTTCAAATGACTTCCAAACCTTGTGATATATTATTTATAAGCTTATGAATGCTTTGAATATCATTATTTGATAGGTTTGGGGCTGAAAGGAATGCCAACTATCCGTTCGGGGCGTTAAGTGGCTTATTGGCCGTATTGAGCATTAAAGGCTATTATAGCCTATTGTACAGTGAGTTCTAGTATTGATATGTCTGTTGCATACATATTTGCATGTTATTTTAATTAAGACATTGTGCTTATCTATTGAGCATCATTTTTATACGGCACACTACCTTAGTTAGTCGTTTATGGCATACTGCCCTATTGGCGGTTTATTATCATATCCTAGTTGGCAGTTTTATTATTTAATTATGGCCTATGGCCAGCATACCTTATTTGATACCTCCAATTACATACATTGGCTTTCATGCTACACCTAATGATTATTCATCTCGTGATTTATATGATTACACTTGATAAACCCATTGTGAGTTATGCTCATTTCATTGGCCTCACTGGACGTCCAAGTTATCATTATTATTATTATCATACACCTTACTTCGTGTTTGTGCGTATAATTCCTACTTCCGGAAGCTTACGGAATAGGTGGCCAGACATAGAAGCCGGTTGGAGTTGCACAGATTTCGGTTCTAGTCCGGCTGGTAACGGCGGGTTAGCGGGTTATGCTCGCGATCTATGCATCTTGTGGGCTATGCCCACACCGCTTTTATTAAAAAGATATTGCACTTGTTATTTCACAATCATTTTGATACCACATGTTGTATGTTTTGCACTTCATATCGATCTAGTAACTCACTTAGCAAATTGTATTTGCTAACCCCTCACATCATGTATTACAGGAGGTGTTAGAAATGGCAAGGCGACTACCGACTCTGGTCCTAGAGTTTAAGCGGACCGTTTCTAAAGCCTTAACTTTGGTAAAAGCTTAATGTTTAATGATGAGAAAATTTTGGGTAGTTTGTCTACCATCATGTTTTGGTATGTATCTATATATATCGTCTTGTGATTATCCTTCTGTTTGATGATAGTTGTAGTAAGGGTTTTGAAGTAGCGTGAAATTATATATACAATTCGCTTCCGTTTACATATACATAAATTAGATCATGGAAATGGACTCCGTGCGAACGGGTCATGCCCAATTTTCTTTAAAAACCATGTTAATTATGATTAATGTATTGTAACCCCATTAATGATTATATTATGTTGAAATGGGTGTTTCATAACCGGACTTGGCTGTGCCAATGTCAGATGTCCAAATTGACAATAAGCTGAGATATGTGGAGGAGCTTGAGTCAATTCAAGGCGATAAAGTTAAGAAGCTTCGAAACAAAGAGATTGAAATGGTTATTGTCAAGTGGAAGTATCACCAAGGTGCACATCTTACATGGGAGACCAAGGCGGAAATGATGGCTACATATCCAGACTTTTCACCTCAAAGTGGGTGGTATCTTTTCAACGGGGGAGGAATTGTAACATCCGTTATTTTTGGTTCCCTTTTATATTATCTAAATTTCCTAAATTAGTACTTAAATAATTATTATCTTACGAAGTGAATATCTTTCAAGGGCTATGAAATAACTATAAAACTAAAATGTGTGCTTTAGGAACTTGTACCCTATGAACTAAGAATGGAAAATGCAAATTTATGATTTACAATTAATATTTATGACTTAGATTGAATTATGTATAAAAATCTCAACCTTGGTGGCATAATAGGATAAAATGAAGAAGTTAGGGACTTGAATGTAATTTTGAAAAGTAAAAATCAGATTTTTAAAAGATAAATACTGATTGGTCTATAAGGTGTTTAGCCACATCTATATGTGCTTTCTTTCTTCTATTTCCCCCACGATTTTTGGAGCCCAACTACACCAAAGAAGGAATTTTATCTCCTAACTGAGTTTTTAAAGAAGAAAAGAGTCTTTGTGGTGAGTTTCTTCAACTTCATTCCTCTCTTTTGAAGTATCTTCTTTTTCCTCATCTTGATTTAGGTTCAACAATGAAATCTAGGTTTATGGCAAAGAATATATATATATATATATATATATATATATATATATATATATATATATATATATATATATATATATATATATATATATTTGTGGTTGTTCACAACGTTCACAACGATAATTTGTTCACAAAAGATCTTTAGTATATATATATATATAGGGTTGGGTTCATTGGAGAACCTATATGCATCTAAGAACCTTGGAGAACCACAAAGCATCGCAAGAAAATCGTATTGCATCACGCGGGAAGTCGTTGCATCACGCGGGAATTCGATGCTCACGTGGGATTTTGATACATTTGTGGTGGTGCATGGAGGTTCTTCAATGTTCTTCGATGCATGGAGGTTCTCCATTGAACCCCTATATATATATACATATATATATATATACATATATATGTATATATACATATATATAGATATACATATATATATACATATATATACATATATATATATATATATATATATATATATATATATATATATATATATATATATATATATATATATATATATATATATATATATATATATATATATATATATATATATATATATATATAGATATATGGAGGTTCAATGGAAAATTAATATGCAACGGAAAACCTTGAAATCCAAACTGTATCACAATGTCATTAAGGGTAATTTTGGAAAAGTATAATATATTTATTTTGTAAATCAAAAATCAAAATTAAAAAGAAAAAATCAATTTCAAAACAAAATTGATTCCTTAAATTATGGATCACTAACTACCATTTCCAAATTTCAAAATTATTCCTTCCAAATTTTAAAGAATTTAGGCATAGGTATGTGATGCCAAAGGAATGGAAGATCATCACATTCCATCATAAAACTCTACTGTGCATATGTGTTTATGATGATGATGACAAGACGTACATACACACATTAATAAATGATGCTTTGAAGGTTTCTGATGCATCGTCGTAACAAGATCAAAATGATGATTTTTATTACGATGAATATGGTGATGCATCGTTGTTGAAGGTTAGTGTTGTTTGATTTTCTAATACATTGGATTCTTATTGAATATTAATGTGTGTTTTGGATTTCTAATACATTATTTGTTTTGAAAGATGAATATGATTATTTCAGATACATCATCATTTTGGAAGATGAAGATGATGGCTTTTGTTGAAGATGTAGATTTTTGGGATGCATCACTATTTTGAAAGACGAAGATGATGATTTCTGATGCATCGTTGTTTCCGAAGACGGATATGATGATTTTTTGGAAGATGGTGATTTTCGATGCATCGTTCTTTTGGAAGACGAAGATGATAAAATTTTGAAAGATGATTATTTCTTTTTGATATTGTAAAAATTGGATGTAGATTTATTTTTAAATTTAGAATTATGTATAAATTATGGATCATTTAAATCTGAATATAAAAATAATGAAAATTAAATTTTGTAAAATATATTATATACCCAAAATACCCTTATGTGTTTACTTTTAAGTGCATCATGATGCATTAATCTAAAGACACATATGCATCTAATCTAAGGACTACGATTTGTTTTCCGAGGTTTTCCGACGCATAGAGGTTTTCCATTGAACCCACGCCTATATATATATATATATATATATATATATATATATCTGATTGTAGGTTAAGCAACGATCAAGTTATAAGCATTGCTAATAAATTTTAGCATGAGTATTGAAGCATTCCATTGTGATGTTGATAATAAAACTTGAATGACTCAAATGGGATATTGGTGATTTAAATTGGATTTGATAGAATCAAATGGTGGATTCAATGATGTTAAAATGGTTTAAAAAGTGTTTCGAATGTGTATATGATGCATGTATGGAAGGTTTTAAGTTGAACATTCGACATAATTGAGTTGGGTCGTGCAGCCATAAAATCGTTCATTTTAGAATCTGTCTGAGGGAGACTCGACGAGTTAACCAGGTGACTTGACGAGTCAAAAGCTTCTATCCAAAAATTTAATTTTTGATTCAAGGATTTTTGCTTTGATTTGAGGCTATCAAAACTCTTATAAATTAAGGGTTTAAAGTATTGTAAAGTTAAATTGGGGTTAGGGAACTTGTAAGGCATTAAAATGATGTATGAACTTTCATTTACGAATCGAAAATATGTATTTATGAAAACTCAAGTTTTGCGAAGGGTTGCTTAAGTCTTAGATTCATCAAACACATTCTACAACATGATATATGATTACTTTAAGCTTTCAACTTAGTTGAGAGGAATTCAACTATATATAAGTGAGTTAGGATCTTACTTAGATGTCCATAAAATGAATATAAAAGTTAAGTTTATGAGGTTGTTCTCACTTTTTCTCATCTTAACATGCTTGGTGATTGTATGTCATGCTAGGTGTCTAGTAGCTAACTTCTGCGACCTTTGGAGCTTGTGGCGAGGCTTAAACTAACTCTAAGACCATATATTGTGTTGGCTTGTTATTGACAGGATCTTTTATTCATTGATTGTGAGTACTAGTGATATATGTGAACTACATACATGCTGTTAATTTCTTATATCTCATGGCTATGCCACCTGTTTCATGTTTATGCTTCATATTATCTTACTATGATTGTCATGCTTGTCCCTTTACCTTGATTTATTTGTAAGGTTAACTACTAACATGTACATGTGCATTACTTTATTATGACATAGTATATTACTGTGTGTAATGTACATTATAATCATACTACTCTCGGAGTATGATGGTCGTACTTCATTGTTGGTGGGAGTACGATATCGGGTACTGCGGGCACCGATGATTTTTGGTGTTATCACATTCCATGGAAGTACTCATAACGTGATAATGTTGTTGTGACACTATCAAGAGTCTCCCTCTTGATATGTCTCATCTTCTTTGTTATTACTCACCTAATGATGTTTTATTGTGATCGTTACATGCTTTTGCGGGTTCATTAATTAATTAGCTATCCGTATGTGGTACATTATTGACCTAGTCACTCACTAAGCATTATTACTTAACCATTTCGTTGATTTTTCTACTTTTCAGGAATAGAAGGCAAAGGGAAGGATGTAGATACGAGTAAAGTTTGAAGTAGGAGACCCGGATCGATATAGACTTTTTGGTACATTTTTTTATGCTTTATTTTGAGGATGTGGTAGATCACCCTTGTGTTATGATTCATATAGACTTAGGACTATCTAAGCTTGATGAAGGTTGATGTACTTAATCCCATTGAATGAAATGTACTTGTGGTCATCGAATGCTTAAACAGACGACATAAACTTTGTATTTTGGGTGGATTTGACCAATGACTAATTCATGTATTGTACATTAGATCCATAGGCGTGATAGCGCTTAAATCTCTGATATGTTTTGGGTATTGTACTATGAAGTTTGGTGATTTGGAAACTTATCTTGTAGATTATTCTTGAATCTAAAAATACAGGTTGGTTTTGTTGATTTTACGAATAGGTCGTGCCAAAATTTTGTTAGAAATCACGTGAATAATCATAATTGTTGTTAATTAAAGTTATGGTGTTACAAAAATAATGGTTGTTACATTACTTGGATCCCTCATAAATAACCTAATTATCCCACAACTAGCAAGATGAACACACAAAAATCTGATAAATGCTGATAGCATTAGTTATGCAAAAACCGAATGCTTACATACATTCATTTACTTTGAAAGGTAATTATCTTTTCATAAGTTGCAGAAGTTTAAGTTAAGATTCTGTCACACCCTGCTACCTCGGTTGGCAGCGAGACGTGACGAGTGCGGAAGCGTAACCATAATCATAATGAACGACCACTATATGGACGTTTTCAAAAATACATCAATATGACTTTAAAAGGTAGAAATGTTTTACATAAACCGTAAACGATAATGAGTAGTTCGCAAGGTACAGAGATTTAAATACATAATTAAATTATCCAAAATAATGCAAATAAATCTCCGACGGTTTGAAAATGAATGCGACTCCTTAAGTGCGGAAGCTTGTAAGTAGTTACTTCTGAAGGCATACTTGCCTTAATTTCCTGAAAATACACGCTAAAATACGTCAACAAAATTGTTGGTGAGCTCATAGGTTTACACGTAAATCTGACTTGTATGGACAACAATAATAGAGTTTGAATTTATAAAATCATAAATTCCATGTTATGTATTACATATAAACCATCATGCAACCGAAGCTTAATTAAAATGAGTTTGCCCTGTGCAGTATTCCCATACGTAATACCGTGTGTTAAATATATATGCACTCGCTGTTAGCCGAACCGAGCTAACCCGAATGGGGGACATGACTCCCAATAGATCTATCCACAATATATTCACGCTTACAAATAAATGCAATTAACGGTTCATGATATAAGGGCGGATGGAACCACATGTGTAATACATAATAGAAATGACGTTGTTGTTGTGTCCATATAAAAACGAAGCATGTATTTCATCCCCAAAACATAACATTGTGAAAATAGGGGCTATGAGAAACTCACCGAACTTGTGATGGCAAAACTACGGGCAAAAATGCAAATGTGCGTTTTGTTTGATGGGTAATGAAACCGGAGGTGTTTAACCGAGTCCTAAATGATAATAAGGACTTAATATCACTAATATATGATAATATGTATATTTATAGATTTTTATGTCTTAAATCACCCAACATTACAAGTTTATAAATAAAATGCGCTTAAAACGTCAAGTTTATATATATATATAATTTTCCAGCTTTTTCAGAGGTTTTTCGGCCTACTTTGAGGCTGTTTTTGACCAAGCTCCAAAATGTTTTAGACTTTGGTTTTCTAGGACATTCAACTACTATATACAAAGGATTTTTAGAATCAAGAACGGCCATTTTTCGAGTTGTTTAGGTTAGTGAAAAAGCTCGTTAAAAACGCTATGTTGGCCATTTTTGAGCTGTCAAACTTTCGGTTTCCCAAATAATTTTTGGAGGTCTTAAACTCCAAATAAATTATGAAAATTTGCAGATCTATAGTTAAGACATAGATCTAACTTTTGAGACAAGAATCAACTCATTTCGTTGAGTTATGAATTAGTTATGATTTTTCAAAGTCGATATAAATTTTCTGCCGAAAATCCGTAGTTTATAAAGTTACAACAACTTATGATTCTTGTTGTTTATTCAAAGACTACTTGTATAAAAGCCATAATAGTTATAAAAACACATATATATCACATGTTTTCATAATATTAACACTTTTATAATGTGTTTACATATTCATAAACATATTTAAAGAAATAACTTAAAATAAAAACTAGAAACTTATAAACTTGAGTTTTTATGAAACTTGTTGTTGTAGGTGACTATATATATTATGCAAGAATTATTTAAACATAAATATAAGATGATATAAGCTAGTATTTACTTACTTTGGGGTATTAGAAAGATGAAACCAAGTAGAAGTTGAAACTCTTGGAAGATTTCACCCAAAAACACTTGAAAATTACAAGAATATGAAAGTTGCACCACTTTGGCTTTGGCTCTTGGTCTTGGCCGGTTTCAAGAGGGAGAGAAAAGGAGAGATTTGTGTTGTGAAGGTGTGAGAAATGAAGTGAAGTGGTGGTTCTATTTATAGAGGAGAAAAAGGTGGTGAAATGATGAAAGGAGTTGTAAAATCTTGGATGAAAGGAAAGAGGAGGATTTGATGGTGAAATGTTGAGTAAAATAATACAAACTTTTGGTCCTTGTGTACTATATGGTGGCCGGCCTAGAGGGTGTATTTTGATGTATTTATATTTTTTTTTGTATAAAAGTATTTAGAAATGTATTCTTGTATTTCCCTTTTCTTATAAATTCATAAATACTTTAGGATGCATTGTTTTAATTAATTGTTTTAGTCTTGCATAATTAAGGTTAAGTAATTGTATTAGTGTATGATTAGTGTCACTAATCATGATTTAATTATGTACTTAGTTGAATTAATCCCTCATATCGTAAATTGATAATTGATTTCCCGATTCATCGCACCGATGAATTTGATTCTAACTGAGTTAAATTTTCTAATAAGCCTTGTTAATCATTTGATTAAGTTCTAATGACTATTGATTAGGCTATAATTGACTATTAAATGTGGATTAGGGCTTTGTTGCTAACCTGGTTCAGTGCCGGATGTTACAGTCTCCCCCTGTTAAGGGAATTTCGTCCCGAAATTAGCTTGTGTTCTCCACTGCTTGAATATCTGAGAACAGGTGTGGGTATTTTTCCCGGAACTGATCTTCTCGTTCCCATGTAAACTCAGGACCTCACTTAGAGTTCCATCTGACTTTTATTATTGGGATCCGACTGTGCGTGAGTTTCTTGACTTCTCGATCCATTATTTCTACAGGTTGCTCAATGAAGTTCAACTTATCGTCTAACTCCAGCTCGTCCATGGGTATAACAAGTGATTCATCAGCCAGACACTTCTTAAGATTGGACACGTGGAAGGTATTATGAACGTTATTAAGCTCTGGGGGCAGGTCGAGTCGGTAAGCTACCGGGCCAATTCTTTTGGTGATCTTGAATGGTCCGATATAACGAGGATTGAGCTTTCCTCGTTTTCCAAAATGAATTACGCCTATCCAAGGTGAGACTTTCAACATTACTTGATCTCCCTCTTGGAATTCCAAATCCTTCCGTCGAATGTCTGCAAAACTCTTCTGTCGATCCCGCGCGATCTTTAATCGGTTATGAATCTGGGCTATCTTTTCTGTAGTCTCTTGGATGATCTCAGGTCCAGTGATCTGACTATCTCCTACTTCAGCCCAACAAAGAGGTGATCGACACTTTCGCCCGTAGAGTGCCTCGAATGGGGCGGTCTTAATGCTTGAGTGATAGCTGTTGTTATAGGAAAACTCGACTAATGGCAGGTGTCTGTCCCAACTTTTGCCAAAATCGATGACACATGCCCTCAACATGTCTTCCAGCGTCTGAATCGTTCTTTCACTCTGACCATCCGTTTGCGGGTGATAGGCTGTGCTCATATCTAGGCGTATACCCAGTGCTTCTTGTAATGACTGCCAAAATCTTGATGTGAACCGGCTGTCCCTGTCTGATATAATTGATACAAGTACTCCATGTCTTGAGACGACTTCTTTAAGATAGATTCGTGTTAACTTATCCATCTTATCAGTCTCCTTGATGGGCAGGAAATGTGCGGTTTTGGTAAGCCGATCCACAATCACCCAAATAGTGTCATAACCTCCAGAAGTCTTTGGCAACTTGGTGATGAAATCCATGGTGATGTTTTCCCACTTCCACTAGGGTATTTCTGGTTGAACTAGCAATCCTGATGGTTTTTGGTGCTCAGCTTTAACCTTCAAACATGTTAAACACTTGCTGACGTAGGTAGCAATGTCAGCCTTCATATTCGGCCACCAGTATATTCCTTTCAAGTCGTGATACATTTTATCTGACCCTGGATGGATAGCATATCTTGTCTTATGCCCTTCATCCATGACTAGCTTCCTTACTCCTCCGAGTTTTGGTAACCAAATTCTGCCCATGAAGTATCGACATCCATTCGGCTTGATTTCAAACTGCTTATCCATCCCTCTCAAGGCTTCATCCAGTATATTACCCTCCTTGACTGCTTCTTCTTGTGCCTCGCGGACTTGAGAGTTTAGGTTTGACTGTATAGTCATGACCAAAGCTCGGACTCTCAAAGGTTTAACCCGTTCCTTTCGGCTCAGGGCATCAGCTACGACATTCCCCTTCCCCGGATGATAACGAATTTCGCAGTCATAGTCACTAAGCAGTTCAACCCAACGACGCTGCCTCATATTTAACTCTTTCTGATTCAGAATATGCTGAAGGCTTTTATGGTCTGTGAACACCGTGCATTTAGTTCCATACAGGTAGTGCCTCCATATTTTGAGAGCAAACACCACTGCTCCAAGCTCTAAGTCATGAGTCGTATAATTCACCTCATGAATTTAGAGCTGTCGTGATGCGTAGGCAATGACTTTATCCCTTTGCATGAGCACACAACCTAATCAATTGTGTGAGGCATCACAGTAGACCACAAAATTTTCAGTCCCTTCAGCTAAGGACAGAATTGGTGCACTACACAATCTTTGCTTTAACTGCTGAAATGCCTTTTCTTGCTCGTCACCCCAGATATACTTCACATCCTTCCGAGTCAATTCTGTTAAGGAACCTGCTATCTTTGAGAAGTTTTCGATAAATCGCCTATAATAACCGGCAAGTCCTAGAAATTGGCGGATTTCCGTGGGGGTTCTAGGAGTCGCCCAGTTCTTTATGGCCTCGATTTTTGATGGATCAACCTGGATTCCCTGGCTGTTGATCACATGTCCATGGAATTTAACTTCTCGCAACCAAAATTCACATTTTGAAAATTTGGCGTATAACTGTTCCTTTTCTAACAACTCCAAGATCAGCTTGAGATACTGTTCATGCTCCTCCTTATTTCTGGAATAGATGAGAATATCGTCTATGAACACTATTACAAATTTGTCCAGATACGGTTTACACACTCGATTCATGAGGTCCATGAATACGGCTGGTGCGTTGGTCAAACCGAATGGCATTACCTGGAATTCGTAATGTCCATAACGAGTTCTGAATGCTATTTTGGGTATGTCTTCTTCCCGAACCTTTACTTGATGATAACCGGATCGCAGATCAATCTTAGAGTAGAAGCTAGATCCTTGTAGTTGATCAAACAGGTCATCAATTCTGGGGAGAGGGTAGCGGTTCTTTACCGTTAACTTGTTCAGTTCTCGGTAGTCTATGCACATTCTGAAGGATCCGTCTTTCTTTTTCACGAACAAGACCGGAGCTCCCCAAGGTGAGGAACTTGGTCAAATGAATCCTTTATCCATCAACTCTTGTAATTGATTGGATAGCTCTTGCATCTCAGAAGGGGCGAGTCTATATGGGGCCCTTGCGACCGGTGCAGCTCCCGGCACCAAATCGATTTGAAACTCTACTTGCCTAGTCGGCGGAAGTCCAGTAAAATCTTCCGGGAAGACCTTCGGATAGTCACGAACCACTGGAATATCCTCGAGTCGCTTCTCCTCCGACTCTTTTTCTACAATTTGCACCAGTACTGCATGACAACCTTTCCTAAGGCACTTTAATGTTCTTAGGCCGGATATGACATTCAATTGTCGGTTCTTTCTTTCTCCTTGGACTGTTAGGAACTTCTTCTTGTGGAGTGGTATCCGTACCACTTTCTTACCACACAAAATCTCGGCATGATTGTGTGACAACCAATCCATACCAACTACTACATCAAAACTTCCGAGTTCTATAGGCATTAAGTCTATCTTAAAGGGATGATCTGCCAGCTTCAGTGTGCATTCCTTAATGATACTACTTGCCTCTATTATTTTACCGTCAGCCAGTTCTATTATATAAGAGTTGTCTAAGGGAAAAGGAGCGGCATTCAATTGCTTACTTAACTTATCAGATATAAAGCTCCTATCAGCCCCAGTATCAAAGAGTACGTAAGCATAAATGTCATTTAAAAGAAACGTACCTGATACTACGTGGGGATCTTGACGAGCGTCACCTGCTCCCAACACAAAAGCTCTCCCATGAGCTCCTCCACCATTCCTCAGCTTCGGGCACTCACTCTTGAAGTGCCCAGTAACTCCACATTCAAAGCAGCCTTTTTGATTGCTGCCACTGGTTCCCGGGGCTCTAGATTTACAGTCCTTGGCCATATGCCCCAAACGTTTGCATTTTCCACAGTGGGTTGGACAGGGACCCTGGTCGTGATGGAAGGTGCATTTAGTGCAGAAAGGCTTGGTACCGGTATAACCTCATCTTGGCTCAGCTCCTGCTGCGTAAGCCTTAATGGTTTCGGGCTTTTTGGATTGTGAACCCGCATTCTTCCCAGTCTTGTCCTCCCACTTTCTCTTGTTCTCCCCGGCCTTGGCTTCATTTCTCCGGGCTACTTGGTCCATAAGATTATTGGCCATCCTGATGGCATCCTGTAGGGTGGATGGGTTTGAGGCAGTCACATTACCTTGAATTTGAGGAGCGAGTCCCTAAATGTAACGTTCGATCTTTTTGTACTCCGGGGTCACCATCTGAGGGCATAGAATGCTCAGTTCGTGAAATCGGTTGGTGTACCCCGTCACATCTGTTCCCTTCATCGACAGGTTCCAGAACTCCGATTCCATTTTCTGGAGTTCGTTCCTCGGACAGTACTCGTCCGTCATCATTTGCTTTAACGCGGACCATGTGAGTTGGTAGGCTTCATCGATACTTACAGACTGGACATAGGAATTCCACCATGTGAGGGCGCTATCTTGTAGAGTGTGAGTAGCAAACTTCACCTTATCTCCCTCAGCACATCCGCTGACGCGAAAGACAGATTCTAACTTCTCAAACCATCGTATCAACCCAACGGCTCCTCCAATTCTGTTGAAATATCGGGGTTTGCAACTTAAAAATCGTTTAATTCCACAACCTTTTGCGTGGATTTCAGTTCCTCCTGTGGTGCGGCTAGCACCGCCATCTCCATTAGCTGAGCTATTCCTATTTGCCTCACACGTGGCTATAGCGGCAGCCACTCTTTGTGCGACTAGCTCTTCAATGTCAGCAGCGTTCATTGCTCGTTTCGGCGGCATTATCTTAAAATTTTAAAGAAAAAGCATAGTGTAAGAAATTGAATCTTAAAGAGGTAAATTTTTCCTTAAAGCACAATACTATAATCATCAAACACAATTTCATAAATAACTTGAAATTTTCATTAATCATTCGAAATTTTCTTACATTAGGGGCGGGTTATTACTCGAAAATTTTGTCCTATACTATTACATGATATTTTCCTACTATTACAAAGATAGATAGAGGTGCACTAAGTGTGGGAGTGATCGGGGGTCTCTCCCTTTTCCATCGCGTTGAGGCGCTGAGTCAGCTCCTCGATCCGAGCTTGGCTTTCGGCTAGTTGCTGCCGAAGCTCATTCAGGCCATTCTGTTGGATGGTGAGAGCATGCTGGTTAGCCCAGTAGATGTTGGAGTTTTGCCACTCCTCCCGCTCTAGACGAGCGGTCATCCCACCGATATCTAAGTTAAGTGATCGGATCTGGTGGTCATGCCTAGTCGACCGTGCTATCATAAGTGGTATGGTTTGCTCGGTAGGCTCTTGGGTGAGGGTCGGGACAGGTGCGGAGGATGGTCCTCCTATCTCGAAGTTGGGAGGATTTCCCTCCATCTGCCTCCATTCGCAGAGGGTCTCCGGTATCCAGGTCCATCGTCGGGCGTCTACCCGTCGGTGTGGTGGTGGGGGATTGGGCTGGGGAGTCGGGACAGGAATAGACTCCCTTCTTGGTGGGTTCACCCGCTTTCGGGGTGTGTACAGCATTTTGGGGCCGTTAGGGTATGGCCTATACGGCTTATGTGACGGCTCGGCTGGATGGTAGGGGACACGAGCAGGAATCGTTGGGGGTAATGGATCTTCTTCCTCCATCGGCTCTTCTTCCGTCTCCCACATCGGATCTTCCGAGGGGTCCTCTTCTTCCGATGTGTCTTCCTCGTGGAAAATCTCAGTGGCCGTGGGGCTAGCAGGAGTGTACTCCTCCTCTGAATCCGATATGATGATTGTTTCCGGATGGGACATGATTTCTGCTATCAAGGTCCATTCATAGTCTTTTAGTTAGTTACACGTTACAAAATTATTTTCTAAAATCAGTAAATCTTATGTGCAGTTATAGTCTTGGGTACTAATGCAACCTAGTTCACTATAACCTGGCTCTGATACCAATCTGTCACACCCTGCTACCTCGGTTGGCAGCGAGACGTGACGAGTGCGGAAGCGTAACCATAATCATAATGAACGACCACTATATGGACGTTTTCAAAAATACATCAATATGACTTTAAAAGGTAGAAATGTTTTATATAAACCGTAAACGATAATGAGTAGTTCGCAAGGTACAGAGATTTAAATACATAATTAAATTATCCAAAATAATGCAAATAAATCTCCGACGGTTTGAAAATGAATGCGACTCCTTAAGTGCGGAAGCTTGTAAGTAGTTACTTCTGTAGGCATACTTGCCTTAATTTCCTGAAAATACACGCTAAAATACGTCAACAAAATTGTTGGTGAGCTCATAGGTTTACACGTAAATCTGACTTGTATGGACAACAATAATAGAGTTTGAATTTATAAAATCATAAATTCCATGTTATGTATTACATATAAACCATCATGCAACCGAAGCTTAATTAAAATGAGTTTGCCCTGTGCAGTATTCCCATACGTAATACCGTGTGTTAAATATATATGCACTCGCTGTTAGCCGAACCGAGCTAACCCGAATGGGGGACATGACTCCCAATAGATCTATCCACAATATATTCACGCTTACAAATAAATGCAATTAACGGTTCATGATATAAGGGCGGATGGAACCACATGTGTAATACATAATAGAAATGACGTTGTTGTTGTGTCCATATAAAAACGAAGCATGTATTTCATCTCCAAAACATAACATTGTGAAAATAGGGGCTATGAGAAACTCACCGAACTTGTGATGGCAAAACTACGCGCAAAAATGCAAATGTGCGTTGTTTGATGGGTAATGAAACCGGAGGTGTTTAACCGAGTCCTAAATGATAATAAGGACTTAATATCACTAATATATGATAATATGTATATTTATAGATTTTTATGTCTTAGATCACCCATCATTACAAGTTTATAAATAAAATGCGCTTAAAACGTCAAGTTTATATATATATAATTTTCCAGCTTTTTCGGAGGTTTTTCGGCCTAATTTGTGGCTGTTTTTGACCAAGCTCCAAAATGTTTTAGACTTTGGTTTTCTAGGACATTCAACTACTATATACAAAGGATTTTTAGAATCAAGAACGGCCATTTTTCGAGTTGTTTAGGTTAGTGAAAAAGCTCGTTAAAAACGCTATGTTGGCCATTTTTGAGCTGTCAAACTTTCGGTTTCCCAAATAATTTCTGGAGGTCTTAAACTCCAAAATAAATTATGAAAATTTGCAGATCTATAGTTAAGACATAGATCTAACTTTTGAGTCAAGAATCAAATCATTTCGTTGAGTTATGAATTAGTTATGATTTTTCAAAGTCGATATAAATTTTCTGCCGAAAATCCGTAGTTTATAAAGTTACAACAACTTATGATTCTTGTTGTTTATTCAAAGACTACTTGTATAAAAGCCATAATAGTTATAAAAACACATATATATCACATGTTTTCATAATATTAACACTTTTATAATGTGTTTACATATTCATAAACATATTTAAAGAAACAACTTAAAATAAAAACTAGAAACATATAAACTTGAGTTTTTATGAAACTTGTTGTTGTAGGTGACTATATATATTATGCAAGACTTATATAAATATAAATATAAGATGATATAAGCTAGTATTTACTTACTTTGGGGTATTAGAAAGATGAAACCAAGTAGAAGTTGAAACTCTTGGAAGATTTCACCCAAAAACACTTGAAAATTACAAGAATATGAAAGTTGCACCACTTTGGCTTTGGCTCTTGGTCTTGGCCGGTTTCAAGAGGGAGAGAAAAGGAGAGATTTGTGTTGTGAAGGTGTGAGAAATGAAGTGAAGTGGTGGTTCTATTTATAGAGGAGAAAAAGGTGGTGAAATGATGAAAGGAGTTGTAAAATCTTGGATGAAAGGAAAGAGGAGGATTTGATGGTGAAATGTTGAGTAAAATAATACAAACTTTTGGTCCTTGTGTACTATATGGTGGCCGGCCTAGAGGGTGTATTTTTGATGTATTTATATTTTTTTTTTGTATAAAAGTATTTAGAAATGTATTCTTGTATTTCCCTTTTCTTATAAATTCATAAATACTTTAGGATGCATTGTTTTAATTAATTGTTTTAGTCTTGCATAATTAAGGTTAAGTAATTGTATTAGTGTATGATTAGTGTCACTAATCATGATTTAATTATGTACTTAGTTGAATTAACCCCTCATATCGTAAATTGATCGGATTAATTGATTTCCCGATTCATCGCACCGATGAATTTGATTCTAATTGAGTTGAACTTTCTAATACGCCTTGTTAATCATTTGATTAAGTTCTAATGACTATTGATTAGGCTATAATTGACTATTAAATGTGGATTAGGGCTTTGTTGCTAACCTGGTTCAGTGCCGGATGTTATAATTCTCATCAAGAACAAAAACCATTTCTGAGCATTAAATGAATGCAATTCAAATCAACATTTTTGTTATCTGTTGCCAAAAACTTTAATAACCATAATAACTTAGTTTATAAAAAATGAACCAAGACTATTTTTAACTCTCATTATCAAACAATCAAACATTCATGGAGAGATTTAACCAACATCCAAACCAACAATGAGAAATTATCGATCAAAGTAAAGAAATATAACATATCATACAATAATCAAAATAAATGTATCATTCAATGTTTAGGGTTTATTAACCCAAATGGTTAAACCTAACTACTCCATTCTCATGGAGTTATAATCAAAAACCATCAATATAGACAAATTAATAATCAACATCAAGTTTAAGATGTAGAAACTCCCCCAAATTTGATGATGTTTAATGTTGCTTGAGAAATCTCTGATTATTCCTAGCAACGAGCCCTTCAAAACAAGCTTATTCAACACAAAAAATCACAGAATGCGTGTGTGTGTGTGTGTGTTTATGAAAATAGACCTCCCCTAAAGATTTAAAAAAAATTTCCTTTTAAACTTGGGTCGACTCGGCGAGTCACCACGGTCGAGTCATCGAGTCCATGATATGTCAAGACTCCATTGGACCGGCAATACCAACTTGCTCCTCTGAAAAGTGGTCAACTCGTTGAGTCATTGGATTAACTCGAATGACTCGTCGAGTGGGTTTCATTTTGTTATTTTGCATTTGCTAATCCGGCAGTCAACTCATTGAGTCACCACCACTTGAGCTGAAATCTTCATATTTCTTCTTTAAGGCTTGAAAAAATCAAAATGCAAACAATAGGACGCTAAATTAACTAAGATACAGACCCATGAAACAAACAAGATACCGCCTTTAAAACATATACAATTTGAGTGATATCGATCATTCACACGCTTGTTCGTTGATTGCCCTCAAGAAACTCTCGATTGAATCAAACAATCAACTATCATCTTTTGGCAATGGAAATGAAGCACAACTATCTCTGGGATAAAACATACATCAAAAATAGTGAATTTCCCAACCTAAAAACTTTAAACTCAAGAAATGCAAGAATATCACACCTCACAAGATGTCACTCAATCCCTCAGTGCATAAGGAGACAAGTACTCTCTAATTCTACGAGTTAATATGGACGTAAATTATGAGGGCTTAAAAATGGGATGTAACGTGACAAGGGTTCAGGTGGGATGTATATATGCTAGTGGGTGAACAAATAGCTTAATAAGCCATAGCCAAGGGACTCATTAATAATAACCAAGATGATCTAGTGCAGAACACAGTTAATTATACAATACACATCTTTATGGAGCAAAAATTAAGGATTATGTTCCACACTCTGCAAGAATGAGCTCCCAAAGGATAATCTACTCCCTTTTTCTAACACTTTTTTTGTGACCTTGAAGATGTTTATATATACTCTATGAGAATTGACTTGGTTGCTTGGGAGCTATTTTTTTCATTCATTCATACATACATACATACATACATTAACACAACCTCTAGGAACATTAACACAAAACGGAAAAAATATCCCAAGGCTATGAAGATATTTAGCTACTAGAAATCAAGATAAAATAGATATGGAAAATGATTAATTGGCTAAGAAAAGAGTGATTCTAAATACACACTCTCAACTTGCTAATTACACATCTCCCACTTTTAATGTAGAAATTATCAGTGGGTCCCATGTCATTAATAAAAGGTGGAATTTCATATATATCCCTCTAAAACTGCATAATATCATATATACCCAAACCAAAAAAAGAATTTCATATATATCCTTCTAAAACTTCATAATATCATATTTACCTAATTTAAAACTTTAATATCATATATACCCTTTCAAACTTTTAAATATATCAAATGTATCCAAATTAATTATTTATTCTTTTTTATTACGTTAAAACTCATAATAAATATTCAATAATAAAGAAATGACCAATCTACCCTTTTTATTTCTTAAATGTCACACCCCGTACCCCGGTTGGCAACGAAGCGTGACGTCGCGGAAGCGTAACCATAATCATAACGAACGACCACAATATGGACGTTTTTCAAAAATACATTGATTTAACTTCAAATATAAATATTGTTTTACATAACCAAAATACAGCGTAAGTAGTTCTTAAAATACCAAGACGTAGATACACAATTTAGTTTATCAGGAAAAATGCAAATGAATCTCCGAGTTTGAAAACGATGTGACTCCAAAATAAACGGAAGCCTTGGAATACTTCCGATAAATGTGCATGTCTCAAACACCTGAAAATACATGCTAAAATACGTCAACAAATTGTTGGTGAGCTCATATGTAACATCCTCGGATTTAATTTATTGTAATTGGGATAATTAGATGAATTTCTGTATTAAGTTAAATTATTAAAAATGTTTATGTATTCGGATATTGGAAGTTGGTTGTTATTTTATAAAATTAAGAAGTTTGTGAATGTTAAATTTTAGTTATTAAAGTATGATTGTTAAAAAGTTGGTGAAGTTGAAAATAATGATGAA
The DNA here is from genome assembly GCA_020465985.1 of Centrapalus pauciflorus. NCBI lineage: Eukaryota > Viridiplantae > Streptophyta > Magnoliopsida > Asterales > Asteraceae > Centrapalus > Centrapalus pauciflorus. The sequence goes on along the minus strand of JAANYP010000083.1, from coordinate 291,358 downwards.
AATCAGTATTTAATGGAACCGGATAAGTTAAGGGGCTAAAAGTGTCAAAAGTCAAAAATAAGGAATAAAAGACCTTTAGTCTTTCATTCTTGTTCATTCTCACCTACAACCTCCCAAGAAACTCTCTCTCAAATTCTCTCAAAATCTACTGGAATCCGAATTTGAGGAACAAAATTCGTGGATTTATATCTAGAAATTAACAAGATTCAAGTGGGAATTAAGTAGTTGGAAATCATTCTTGGAAGATTACTGAAGCTTAGGAAACGAGAATCAACGGTTAATTCGTCCAAAAAGGTAACAAAATCTGAATTTTATGAAGTTTTTGGTGTTCTTGAGTTTTTTGCTCATTTTTGGTCAAATCTGGACGAAATTTGATGTTAATGTTATGGAATATGATGTAAAAACACTCAATACATAGTAATAAGTTAAATGTATGGATTGCATGTTGTTAGATTTAAGTTTTGGAAATTTTTACTTAAAATCCGTAAGTTGCGAACTGCAAACCTGCATGTGAACTCGGCGAGTTCAGAGGGAACTCGGCGAGTTCTCAAGAACAGTTTGAATAAATCTTCAAAAATTCATAAGTGTTGGATCCGAATTTGGTTGGGACCCGAATTCGGATGAGACCCGAAATTTGGATAGGACCGAAATCAATTTAAGAACCGAACTCGAAGGAGTCCGAATTCGGATGGGTCAACCCGAACTCGGATGGGTCAACCCAATCCGGATGGGTCCGAAATTCAGTCAAAGGTCCAAAATCCGGATAGGAACTCGGCGAGTTCCTTATGCCTACTCGGCGAGTTCATTCATTTTTGGGTAATTCGGATGGGTTTAAAAGGATCCGAATTTATAGTCAAATAAACAAACTGTTGGGATATCTTTTGTGTTATAATAAGGTATATAATGAAGGCTTATTTGAGAATGATAACACACTAAATGATGAGATTTAAATATGAGTTTCGGATGACAGTTCCGAATGTTGTAACACTTTTATTTTTGCAAGTTGATGGTAATTCATTAAAGAACATATAATGATGATATGTTTTACATATGGAAATGAAACAGGTCCCTTGTGGTGTTGTTTAACCCACAGTGGGGTACTTTGTGGATCCGGTTGAAATCCCGTGGAGAGATAATATTGCTTAGAGATTAATAACGCACCCACTGTGAGTACCTTTGATTTTAACATTGCTGCATATGCATTATGTTTGCATTGCCTGCTGAGGCATGTTGTTTCATATTCGTTTGGCATTCCACTAACTTGCGTATATGTATTGATGCACATTCATACTTGTTGCATGTCCGTTCATTTGTTGTGCATCTTATTGATGGACCTGCGTGGTCGCATCTGAACTCTGATGTTACTGTGCTATATGACCAAGAGTTTCACACCTCTGTGGTCAGGATAGAGAGTAAGTCATCCCCGATGTAATGTCTGCCTCAGATGGTTGGTTTTCTTATGCCGAGTGTCAGCTCGAAGGAGCTGCGGCTCAGGTTTGCATACCTTGGGTACGTGTGGAGTATACGGTATGTGTTACCGCGGTTACTCTGGGTGGCATCATAATGATTTGTAGAATGTGTAAAATCATATGGTATTCACTAAGCTTTAGCTTACCCCTTCAGTTGTTACATTTTTACAGGAAAAGGGAAATCCGCTGCGGGACCTTCTAGCTAAGTCATCAGTTGAAGTGATTTGAAGATTCTCACTGTTTTCACTTGGTATTTGTTTTATGGAATCAATGTTGTAATAAATTAGGGGGATGATGTAATACTTTTGGATTTGTAGACTTAGATGTGTAACCTATGTAGCACCGTAGGGTGTTTGACAGATTTGTATTATTTTATTTGTATTTTATGCTTCCGCACTTTAATTAAGGTATCAGATCATTATATATCTGTTTGTTGGTGAATAATCCTGGGTGAATTGTAATTGGCGGTTATTGTGGCAAGGGTGTCACAGCGTATGGTATCAGAGCAGTAGTTTGAGATTCAAGTGTCCATGAGGTCTTGGTCTCAAACATTAAGTGATGATATGTAGTGATACTAAGTAATGATCTGAACTAAGATAGGTTACGATCTAGTAATCATAAGAGATTGACTATCATAAGGGACAATTGGGTGGTGTCTTTAAATTAATGACATGTTACTAAACAAGTTATATATTTTTATATTTCAGAACATGTCTGGAGGAGGAATGACACCAGAGGAAACAAGGGAAATGATGCTAGCCTTGATGGCTGAGCAAAATCAAATGATTCAGGACCAGTTTCGGGCTCGAGATGAGGCCGAAGTTAAGCGGAGAGAAGACAAGAGAAAGAATAAGGAAAGAGGGGGAAACAATGACGAGCAAGATGACAATACTGGGTCATCTAATAAGCCCAGGGGTTGTCGTTTCAAGGACTTTAAAGGAAATGGAGCAGTCGAGTTCAATGGACTGGGTGATGCTGTTGCCGCTTTGGAATGGATAACAGCCACAGAACGGACATTCCGAATCAGCGATTGTGCTGAGAAGGATATGGTCCGGTTTGCTACTGCAATGTTCACCAAAGATGCAGTTATGTGGTGGAATTCGATGGTGAATGCTTTAACTTTGGAGAAGGTATCTGTGTGACATGGGCTGAGTTCACTGAAGTTTTCACTCAGCAATATTGTCCGGCCGATGAGCGCCGAAGATTGGAGGCTAAGTTCATGACGTTGATACAGGGGACTAAGTCTGTGTCCCAGTACGCGGTAGAGTTCACGAGGCTGAGTTTGTTTGCGCCTCATCAGGTGGATACTGAGGAAAGGAAAGTGACCAGCTTTGAGGCTGGTCTTGATTTGGAGATCCGAAGGGTGATGAGCAATGTACGCTACCCCACATTTGCTGGTCTACTGGAAGCCGCCAGAAATGTGGAACAGATTCTAGGTATGTCTGGATACGTGATGGGGTCCGCTGCTGCTTCAGCTAACCCAACTCAACCTTCACCACCGAAGCGTCAACGTGAAGGAGGCTATTCTGGTTCTTCACGATCATCGCAGTACTCGCCGCAACAGTCCTTCCGTCGACAGTCTAGTTCTTCTGGTCGTGCATGTGCTTACTCTATCAATACCGAGCCACAATACTGTAATAAGTGCCATCTGGAACACTTCGGCAAGTGCACAAACGGGCGTGCATGTTTTTGCTGCGGAGAGTTGGGCCACTTTCAGAATGAGTGCCCAAGGAAAGGTGATGCTTGCCATAAGTGTGGTGTATGGGGGCATTACAGTAGAAACTGCAGAAAGAATGCTCCAGCAGCTGCTGCTCCATCTTCAACCCGATCATCTGGAGGATCTAGTGGTGGTTCAGTCAACCTCCGGAACCAGCCACAAAGGGCACCGGCTCGTGCTCTTCAGATTACTGCGGAGGAGGCTAGGGAAAACCCCGAGGTGGTTACTGGTATGTTTATTGTTAATTCCATGCCTGCACGAGTTCTTTTCGATTCGGGTGCCAACCGCTCATTTGTATTTACTATGTTTGCACAACAACTTGCCATGCCTTTGTCTAAGCTATCTGTTGTACTAGATATTGAAACTGCTAGTAATACTCTAGTCAAAGTAGATCATGTATACCGAAACTGGACCTTAGTGATTGAAGATGTAGTCTTCAATTTGGACTTGATACCGATTGAGTTTAGTGAATTTGACGTGATTATCGGGATGGATTGGTTGATAGAGAACGAAGCCCATATAGTATGTAAGAAGCGGATGTTAAAGATAACTACTCCAGAGGGGCGTGAGATTTGTATTTATGGGGATAGGAGGAGCGGGGATCTGTGCTTATTGACCATTGCAAAAGCCCGAAAGCTTGTTGCAAAAGGTTGTGACGCCTACCTGGCATATGCTATTGATGCCAAGGCTGAGAAGAAGACTTTGGCCGATGTGCCTATTGTTTCACAATTCCCGGATGTGTTTCCGGAAGACTTGTCTGGCGTGCCGCCTGAGAGACAAGTGGAATTCAAAATTGATCTGATCCCTGGAGCTGCACCGGTAGCTCGTTCCCCTTATCGCCTTGCTCCTACTGAAATGAAAGAAATGATGACACAACTCCAGGAGTTGTTGGATAAGGGCTTCATTCGACCGAGTTCATCGCCGTGGGGAGCTCCGGTGTTATTTGTTAAGAAGAAAGATGGCACGATGAGGATGTGCATCGATTACTGGGAGCTGAATAAATTGACAATCAAGAACAAGTATCCGCTGCCGCGGATAGATGACTTATTTGATCAGTTACACTGGGCTTGTGTCTTTTCTAAGATCGACCTGAGGTCGGGGTATCATCAGTTAAAGGTTCGAGAGGAGGATGTGCCTAAGACAGCTTTCAGGACACGTTACGGGCATTACGAGTTCTTGGTTATGCCTTTTGGGTTAACCAATGCCCCGGCTGTCTTTATGGATTTGATGAACCGAGTTTGCAGACCGATGCTAGATAAGTCGGTGATTGTGTTTATAGATGATATTTTGGTATACTCTAAGTCTGAAGCCGAACATGCTGATCATTTAAAGGAATTGCTGGAACTGCTTAGAAAAGAGAAGTTGTATGCCAAGTTCTCAAAATGTGAGTTTTGGCTGCAACAGATTCAATTTTTGGGACATGTGATATCGGGGGCCAGAATTTCTGTAGATCCGGCTAAGGTAGAAGCGGTAAGAAATTGGGAGCCGCCTCGTTCAGCTACAGAAGTCAGAAGTTTTCTGGGGCTGGCGGGCTACTATAGGAGATTTATAAAAGATTTTTCTAAGTTTGCAGTACCTCTGACTGCATTAACAAAGAAGAATGCACCGTTTGTATGGAAAACTGTGCAGCAAGAGGCGTTTGATGTTTTGAAAAGGACGCTAAGTGAAGCACCGATACTTGCTCTACCGGAGGGCAATGAAGATTTTGTGGTTTACACGGATGCTTCGAGGTTGGGACTTGGTGCGGTATTGATGCAACGTGGAAAGGTAATTGCGTATGCCTCAAGACAACTTAAGCAGCATGAAAAGAACTACTCAACTCATGATCTTGAGTTGACAGCTGTCACATTTGCACTGAAACTGTGGAGACACTATCTCTATGGAACTAAGTGTCAGTTATACACGGATCATAAGAGCCTGAAGTACATTTTCAGCCAGAAAGAACTTAACATGGGGCAGAGACGTTCGATGGAACTAATAAAGGATTATGACTGTGAGATCCTTTACCATCCTGGTAAGGCTAATGTGGTAGCCGATGCTTTGAGTCGCAAAGCATATGCTAAGGATTGCTGCTACATGTTGACATCTACTATGTTGACCTCCACTATTATTGATGATGTCAAGGCCGCTCAAGAGGAAGCCTTGAAGGATGAAAACGCTGGTGATGAGGATATAAGGGTGCAACTGAAGAATATGGAAACGAGTGAATCTGGGTTAAAAGGCATTTATGGAAGAATTTGGGTGCCAAAGTATGGAGGCATGAGGAATGTGATAATAGAAGAAGCTCACCAATCGAAATTTTCTGTACATCCCGGGAGCACAAAGATGTACAACGAGCTTAAAGCAGATTTTTGGTGCCCCGGATTAAAGAAAGACATAGGTCAGTACGTGGAGAGATGCAGAACTTGTCGGTTAGTGAAAGCCAAACATCAGCAACCATACGGTAGTTTGCAACCGCTTCCCATTCCGGAATGGAAGTGGGAACATATTACAATGGATTTTGTCACGAAGTTGCCAAAGACTAGGCGTCAACACGATGTAGTTTGGGTGATAGTCGATAGGTTAACTAAGTCCGCACACTTTATTCCGATTCGGGAAGGCTATTCTCTGGAAAAGTTGGCACAGATTTATGTGGCTGAGATAGTTTCTAGACACAGGGTGCCAAAGTCTATTGTATCGGACCGGGACAGCCGATTTACTTCCAACTTTTGGTCGGCACTACAAGAAGGGTTGGGCACGAGAATAGCAATGAGTACAGCTTAACGTCCACAAACCGATGGTCAAAGTGAAAGGACCATCCTAACACTTGAAGATATGATGCGATCGTGCATATTGGATCTCGGTGGCAATTGGGATGATCATTTGCCACTGATCGAGTTTTCATATAATAATAGTTACCACGCGACGATCAAGAAAGCGCCGTTCGAGGCATTATATGGGAGAAGGTGTAGAACTCCTACGTGTTGGAGGGAAACCGGAGAAACACCGATTGCTGGGCCAGCATTATTGCAGGAAACGAATGAGAAGATTCAGTTGGTGAGACAGAGTATGAAAGCGGCCCAGGATCGTCAGAAGAGTTATTACGACAGGAGGCACAAACCAATCAGTTTTGATGTGAATGATTGGGTTTATTTGAAGGTATCACCTATGAGAGGTGTTACACGTTTTGTAAAGAGAGGAAAGTTGGCTCCGAGATTCGTCGGACCATTCAGGATTACCGAGAAAGTAGGAAATCAGTCCTATCGCTTAGAGTTGCCTGAAGAAATGTCGGGCATACACCCGGTGTTCCATGTGGGGAACCTTAGAAAGTCGTTCACAACCGAAAACGAAGATTGGGCTGACCACACTGAGCTGCAGATTGATGAAAGGCTCCGGTATGTTGAAGAGCCGGAGTGTGTATTAGATACGAAAGTGAAGAAATTGAGAAGCAAGGAAATTGAAATGGTGCTTGTACGTTGGAAGCATCACAAAGGATCCAATCATACGTGGGAGCCTAAGTCTGAGATGATGAAGAAGTATCCGAAACTGTTCGAATCCGAGTAACTTCGAGGACGAAGTTGAGCGTGGTGGAGCCCATGCTGTAACATCCTCGGATTTAATTTATTGTAATTGGGATAATTAGATGAATTTCTGTATTAAGTTAAATTATTAAAAATGTTTATGTATTCGGATATTTGGAAGTTGGTTTTTATTTTATAAATTAAGAAGTTTGTGAATGTTAAATTTTAGTTATTAAGTATGATTGTTAAAAAGTTCGTGATGTTGAAAATAATGATGAAAACCAGTATTTAATGGAACCGGATAAGTTAAGGGGCTAAAAGTGTCAAAAGTCGAAAATAAGGAATAAAAGACCTTTAGTCTTTCATTCTTGTTCATTCTCACCTACAACCTCCCAAGAAACTCTCTCTCAAATTCTCTCAAAATCTGCTGGAATCCGAAGTTGAGGAACAAAATTGGTGGATTTATATCTGGAAATTAACAAGACTCAAGTGGGAATTAAGTAGTTGGAAATCATTCTTGGAAGATTACTGAAGCTTAGGAAACGAGAATCAACGGTTAATTCGTCCAAAAAGGTAACAAAATCTGAATTTTATGAAGTTTTTGGTGTTCTTGAGTTTTTTGCTCATTTTTGGTCAAATCTGGACGAAATTTGATGTTAATGTTATGGAATATGATTTAAAAACACTCAATACATAGTAATAAGTTAAATGTATGGATTGCATGTTGTTAGATTTAAGTTTTGGAAATTTTTACTTAAAATCCGTAAGTTGCGAACTGCAAACCTGCATGTGAACTCGGCGAGTTCAGAGGGAACTCGGCGAGTTCTCAAGAACAGTTTGAATAAATCTTCAAAAATTCATAAGTGTTGGATCCGAATTTGGTTGGGACCCGAATTCGGATGAGACCCGAAATTTGGATAGGACCGAAATCAATTTAAGAACCGAACTCGGAGGAGTCCGAATTCGGATGGGTCAACCCGAACTCGGATGGGTCAACCCAATCCGGATGGGTCCGAAATTCAGTCAAAGGTCCGAAATCCGGATAGGAACTCGGCGAGTTCCTTATGCCTACTCGGCGAGTTCATTCATTTTTGGGTAATTCGGATGGGTTTAAAAGGATCCGAATTTATAGTCAAATAAACAAACTGTTGGGATATCTTTTGTGTTATAATAAGGTATATAATGAAGGCTTATTTGAGAATGATAACACACTAAATGATGAGATTTAAATATGAGTTTCGGATGACAGTTCCGAATGTTGTAACACTTTTATTTATGCAAGTTGATGGTAATTCATTAAAGAACATATAATGATGATATGTTTTACATATGGAAATGAAACAGGTCCCTTGTGGTGTTGTTTAACCCACAGTGGGGTACTTTGTGGATCCGGTTGAAATCCCGTGGAGAGATAATATTGCTTAGAGATTAATAACGCACCCACTGTGAGTACCTTTGATTTTAACATTGCTGCATATGCATTATGTTTGCATTGCCTGCTGAGGCATGTTGTTTCATATTCGTTTGGCATTCTACTAACTTGCGTATATGTATTGATGCACATTCATACTTGTTGCATGTCCGTTCATTTGTTGTGCATCTTATTGATGGACCTGCGTGGTCGCATCTGAACTCTGATGTTACTGTGCTATATGACCAAGAGTTTCACACCTCTGTGGTCAGGATAGACAGTAAGTCATCCCCGATGTAATGTCTGCCTCAGATGGTTGGTTTTCTTATGCCGAGTGTCAGCTCGAAGGAGCTGCGGCTCAGGTTTGCGTACCTTGGGTACGTGTGGAGTATACGGTATGTGTTACCGTGGTTACTCTGGGTGGCATCATAATGATTTGTAGAATGTGTAAAATCATATGGTATTCACTAAGCTTTAGCTTACCCCTTCAGTTGTTACATTTTTACAGGAATAGGGAAATCCGCTGCGGGACCGTCTAGCTAAGTCATCAGTTGAAGTGATTTGAAGATTCTCACTGTTTTCACTTGGTATTTGTTTTATGGAATCAATGTTGTAATAAATTAGGGGGATGATGTAATACTTTTGGATTTGTAGACTTAGATGTGTAACCTATGTAGCACCATAGGGTGTTTAACAGATTTGTATTATTTTATTTGTATTTTATGCTTCCGCACTTTAATTAAGGTATCAGATCATTATATATCTGTTTGTTGGTGAATAATCCTGGGTGAATTGTAATTGGTGGTTATTGTGGCAAGGGTGTCACATCATAGGTTTATGCGAAAAGACCAGTTGTATGGACATAGAGTTGAATTTATAAAATCATAAATTCCGTGTATGTAATACATATAAGAAATTAACAGTTTTGATGTCCATATGAAAACAGTGCATGTATTTCCACCCCAATAGATAGTGAAAATAGGGGCTATGAAGACTCACCAAGCTTGTGATGGCAAAATACGCGCAAAAATGCAAGTTTGCGTTGTTTGATGGGTGATGAAACCGGATGTGTTTAACCGAGTCCGAAATGATAATAAGGACTTAATATCTCTAATATATGATAATATGTATATTTATAGATTTTTATGTCTTAAATCACCCAACATTACAAGTTTATAAATAAAATCCACTTAAAACGCCAGGTTTATATATATATATATATATATATATATATATATATATATATATATATATATATATATATATATATATATATATATATATATATATATATATATATAATTTTTCAGCTTTTTCGGAGGTTTTTCGCCCTACTTTGAGTCTGTTTTTTACCAAGCTCCAAAATGTTTTAGGCTTTGGTTTTCTAGGAAATTAAACTACTATATACAAAGGATTTTTAGAATCAAGAATGGCCATTTTTCGAGATGTTTAGCTTGGTGAAAAAGCTCGTTAAAAACCCTATGTTGGCCATTTTTGAGCTGTCAAACTTTCGGTTTCCCAAATAATTTCTGGAGGTCTTAAACTCCAAAATAAATTATGAAAACTTCCAGATCTATAGTTAAGACATAGATCTAACTCTGAGACAAGAATCAACTCATTTCGTTAAGTTATGAATTAGTTATGATTTTTCAAAGTCGATATAAATTTTCTGCCGAAAATCCGCAGTTTATAAACTTGAAATAACTTATAATTCTTGTTGTTTATTCAAAGACTACTTGTATGAAAGTTATAAAAGTTATAAAACGCATATATATATCACTTGTTTTCATAATATTAACACTTTTATGATGTGTTCATATATTCATAAACACACTTAAAGAAACAACTTAAAAACAAAAACTAGAAATTTATAAACATGAGTTTTTATGAAACTTGTTGTTGTTGGTGATTATATATATTATCCAAGACTTATATAAACATAAATGTAAGATGAAATAAGTTAGTATTTACTTAATTTGAAGTGTTTAGAGTATGATTTTGAGTAGAAGTTGAAATCTTTGCAAGATATGCACCAAGAACACTTGAATTTCACCAAGAACACTTGAATGAAAAGGTTTGTGATGTGTGTGGGTGTGGATCCGGTTTTTAGAGAGGGAAAAAAGAGTTTTTGATATGGTGAAAATGAATGAAATGCCTCTCTATTTATAGAAGAGAAAAAGTGATGAAATGATGAAAAAGAGATGGAGGTTGTGTGCACCTTTTAGCAAAATGATTATGTTTAAAGTAATATTTAAAAAAATAGAAGTCAACCCCTAAAAACACATGCCTATAGCCAGCCATATACATGTATTATACATGTATTTTCATTTTTTTTGTATAAAAGTATTTAGAAATGTATTCTTCTATTTCCCTTTTCTTGTAATTTCATAAATACTTTTGGATGCATTGTTTTAATGAATTGTTTTAGTCTTGCATAATTAATGTTAAGTAATTGTATTAGTTTATGATTAGTGTCACTAATCATAATTTAAATATGTACTTAGTTGAATTAATCCCTGATATCGTAAATCGATCGGATTAATTGATTTCCCGATTCATCGCACCGATGAATTTGATTCTAATTGAGTTGAATTTTCTAATAAACCTTGTTAATCACTTGATTAATTTCTAATGACCACTGATTAGGTTATAATTGGCCATTAAATACAGATTAGGTCATTGTTGCTAACCTGGTTTAGTGCCGGATGTTACAGTCTCCCCCTGTTAAGGGAATTTCGTCCCGAAATTTTATCTTGTTTCCTCAGGGGTATTGTTACTTAAGAGTAGATAAGAGTATCTTTGCTTAAACTGGCCTTTGCATGCCCTAGTGAGTTCTGGTTCATGTCTAGATTTCCATCTGACCTTGAGGATGGGTATACAACTGTGCTTCAATCCTTTGACCTTACGGTCCATGATTTCAACCGGCTCTTTGATGAAGCGAAGTTTATCAGTTAGTTGGATCTCTTCCAAGGGGGTAACAAGTGTCTCCTCTAACAAACACTTCTTCTTATTCGATACATGGAAGGTATTGTGCATGCTGCTAAGCTCTGGTGGTAACTCTAAACGATAAGCTACGAGTCCAATTCCCTTTAAGACTTTGCATTGCCAATGTATCGAGGGTTTAGTTTTTCCTTATTTTCCTAATCGTATCACACCCTTTCATGGCGAGACTTTCATTGGTACTTGTTCTCCTAATTAGATCTCAAGGGATTTTCTCCCTACATCTGCATAACTTTCTGCCAATTGCGGGCAACTTTTAGTCAGTTCCGCATCTGTAGTATCTTTTCGGTAGTTTCGTGAATGATCTTAACGCCAGTGATTTGGCCATTTCCCACTTCTTCCTGATAAATCGGTGATCGACAATTTTGTCCATAGAGGGCCTCAAACGGAGCAGCTTCAATACTTGAGTAATAGCTATTGTAGTAAGATAAGTCCACTAAGGAAATTGAGTATCCATTACATAGGCTCTTAATGTGTGTTCTAGGGTTTCGATCGTTCTATTATTCTGACCATCGGTCTGAGGGTGATATGTGGTACTTCATGTCTAAGTTTGTATCCAAAGCTTGTTGTAATAATTGCCGAAAACTTAGATGTAGATCTGCTATCCATTTCCGAAATGATTATAATAGGCACTCGTGTCCAGAGACGACTTCCTTGAGGTACGTTTGGACTAGCTTATTCATCCTGATGTTCTTCTTGATTGGTAGGAACGTGCGGATTTTGTTAGGTGGTCGACTATTACCCAAATGGTTTCTGATGTTTTATCTTAACTTTGGAGCATGTTACGAATTTTCTGACAGATGTGGCGATGTCATTCTTCATGATAGGCCACCCGTATAGCTCCTTAAGGTCATGATACATTTTATCGGATCCGGGGTGAATGACATATCTTAATTTGTGTCCTCCATCCATAGCCAGCTTTCTTATTCCACCAAACAGAGTAATCAGATTCTATTCATGAAATATCGATTTTTATTAGCCCTTATCCTAAACTATTTATCCACTTGTACTCTTAACGGCTTAGCTCATTAGTTTTCCTCAGGTGATAACGAATTTTCACGGTTGCAATTACTTATTAGTTCCATCCAACGGTACTACTTCGTATTCGAATCTTTCTGGTTCACTTACTGAACCTTAAGTTTTCATAAAGCATAAGCTATGACCCTATCTTTCTATATCAACCCATTGTGTGAAGCGCCACAGTAATCTACAAATTTCTTGCTTCTCTTGGATAAAATAAGCGCACTGCACAGCTTGTGCTTTAATAACTGATATGATGTCTCCTGATCCTCACCCCAATCATACTTAATGTCTTTTCGGGTCAGTTCTGTTAGAGCACCGGTGATCTTTGAGAAAATTTTGATAATTGCCTATAATAAGTGGCAAGTCTTATGGACTGTCGTATCTCTATGGGGGTTCTAAGAGTTGACCAATTCTTGATAGCCTCGATCTTTGCGGGGTCGACTTGGATCCTTTTACTATTGATCACGTGATCGAGAAATTTCACTTATCTTAGTCAAACTTAGAAAGCTTGGCTTATAGTTGTTCCTTCTTCAACAACTCTAGAATTAGTCTTAAATGTTTGCTCGTGGTCCTCCTTGTTTTGTGAGTAGATTAAAAGTCATTCATGAATACAATCACGAATTTGCCTAGATAAGGTTTGCACACCCGATGAGGTCCATGAGTACCGTCGGGGGCACTGGTTAATCCAAACGTCATTAATAGGAATTTACGATGACTGAAACGGAATCTGAAAGCTGTCTTTGGAATACCTTTCCTGCGAACTCTAACCTGATGATAACTAGACCTTAGGTCGACCTTCGAATAGAACTTTAATGCTTGGAGTTTGTCAAACAATTCATCGATCCTTGGAAGTGGTTATTGGTTCTTTTAGCTTATTTAACTCTCGGTAATTGATGCACATCCCGAAAGTTCCATCCTTCTCCTTTATGAACAAAACTGGAGCTCCTCCAAAGCGAGGAACTCGGTTTGATAAACCTTTTATCTAAGAGCTCCTACAGTTGGTTGGACGATTCTTACACTATTGATGGGGCTAATCGGCATGGTGCTCGAGCCACTGGTACCGCACCTATAGTAGGCCGATTTTTGAATTTGACTTGCCTTGATGTTGGGAGTTCAGGTAAGTGTTCTGGAAAAACTTTGGGGTAACCGTAAATAATAAGAATATTTTCGAGCTGCTTTCCCTTTGGTTCCCTCTCTATCAACACTTTAGGGTCCTAATGCTAGAGATGATGCTTACTTTGGTATTTCTTGCTTTGCCTTGGACAGTAAGGACCTTCTTATTGGCTAAAGGTATACGAACTGTATTCTTGTTGCATACTATTTCCACACGATTTTCGGTAGCCAATCCATGCATATGACCACGTAAACACTTCCCAGTTTGATGGGTATCAAGTCTGTTTCAAAGAGTCGGCCTACTAATTCTAAGGAGCATCCTCGACTTATATTATTTGTCTTAAGCGTCTCACTGTCATCAACCTCAATAGCATAAGTAGCACTTAATGGAATTTATCTGCTTAGTAAACTTAGTGGATATAAAGCTCCTATCAGCACCAGTATCAAATAGTAGAAATGCATAAGTGGTATCTAATGAGGTAAGAGGATAAGTCTACGGGTTTGAAATTTATTAGGCAGATAGTCACAGCTTTATCTTTTCCTACGCAGAGTTGTAGTTAAAACTTAATTCCTCATAAAAGTTCTTGATACTTAATCTTTGTATATGATATGGTCAGAATTTTCTGATAAATTCTTAAGCCTTATTTACCCTAAGATATATCAGATAGTATAGCCTAGATAAATACTATAAAATGGTAGAAGGGTACTAAGTATGAGATGCCTCTGGGGTTTCCTCGTACTCCAGAGCGTTAAGTCGTTGGGTTAGTTCTACATTACGGGCTTTGCGCTCTGCTAGGCGCTGTCACATTTTGTCTATTCCGTCTTGTTGAATCGCTTGGGTATTCTGGTTGTCCCAAGGTATATTGAGGGTTTGTATTGCCTCCTGCTTAATCCTTGCAAAGATCTCACCGACCTCTTGGTGGATTTTGATGAAATTGGAGGTCGTTTCTGGAGGCCCTTGCCACTAACAGGGGCATCGTTTGTTACATAGGTTTTTGGGTAAGTGTCGGCACTTGAGAGGAAGATGGTGTTCCGACTTCGAACTGGTTTTGGATCCCTTCCTCGTTTCTCCACTCTTGGAGAGTGTGAGGCATCCATCCCCACTGTCTTACGTTCGCCTATCGCTACAGTTGCGGGCTTGGCTGATGAGTAGGTACCGGGATAGACTCCCGTTGTGCTAGTCACACCTTTTCCTAGGGGTGAACTTCCTTAATGGTCCATTGGGATGGCTTCTGAATAGGGTGTAGGGTGGCATATGTGGTGGTGATGGTGGTGCAATTTGTGTTGCAGTGCCACAATTGCCCTCCTTGTGCTTTGACGAGTCCTTACATCGTCATTGATTTAGTCTGGGTGGGTTCCCGATCCAAAGTATACCTCAGTGTCACCTTGGCTTCTATGTTCCATGGGTGAGAATTCATCCTCTGAGTCAAAGAGGATAATAACCATATTGTTTGACATGTTATTGTCATCAGGGTCCATATATGTGTTCACAGTTCTTGAAGAAAGCTTAGTTTTGTAACAGTTATAGTCTAGGTACTAATGGAACCTAGTTCACTATAACTATGGCTCTTATACCAATCTGTCACACCACGTACCCCGGTTGGCAACGAAGCGTGACGTCGCGGAAGCGTAACCATAATCATAACGAACGACCACTATATGGACGTTTTTCAAAATACATTGATTTAACTTCAAATATAAATATTGTTTTACATAACCAAAATACAGCGTAAGTAGTTCTTAAAATACCAAGATGTAGATACACAATTTAGTTTATCAGGAAAAATGCAAATGAATCTCCTAGTTTGAAAACGATGCGACTCCAAAATGAACGGAAGCCTTGGAATACTTCCGATAAATGTGCATATCTCAAACACCTGAAAATACATGCTAAAATAGGTTTACGCGAAAAGACCAGTTGTATGGACATTATTAGATGAGTTGAATTTATAAAATCATAAATTTTGTGTATGTATTACATAAACCATCATGCAACCGAAGCTTAATTAAAATGAGTTTGCCCTGTGTAGTATTCCCTAGGGGTGTGCAGAAACCGAACCGGAAACCGAAAAACCCGTAAAAACCGAACCCAAAAAAACCGTAAAACCGAAAACCGAAAAAACCATTTCAAATGGTTTGGGTTAGGATTGCGTCTCAAAACCGAACCGAAAAACCGAAACCGAACCGAAAATTAACAATTAATTTAATTTTTTAAAATATTTTTTAAGTTGATAGTAGGTATTGGTTTTCTAGTAAATTATAAAGTATTATGTTTCTAAATAAGTTGCTAGTTAATTAGTAATTACAAATGAAAACTACTATATAGTCTAAATGAGGAATAGTAAATACTAGTTAAAATAACCATTTTAAGATAAAAAAATCAACCAAAAAGAATGGTTTTAAACCCAAAAACCGAACCAAACCCATGAAAACCGAAAACCCATAAACCATGGGTTCAACCCGAAAAAACGAAAAACCAATCCGGGAAACCGAAAACCCGGACCCGGAAGAAACCGAAACCGAACGGTTTCTAAAACCCAAAAACCGAAATAAACGGTTTGGGTTCGGTTTGGGCATGAAACCGACTCAAACCGACCCATGCTCCCCTAGTATACCCATACGTAATACCGCGTGTTGAATATATATGCACTCGCTGTTAGCCGACCCGAACTAACCCGAATGGGGGACATGACTCCCAATAGATCTACCCACAATATATTCGCGCTTGCAAATAAATGCAATTAACGGTTCATGATTTGAGGGCTGATGGATCCAAACATGTAATACATATAAGAAATAAACAGTTTTGATGTCCATATGAAAACAGTGCATGTATTTCCACCCCAATAGATAGTGAAAATAGGGGCTATGAAGACTCACCGAGCTTATGATGACAAAATACGCGCAAAAATGCAAGTTTGCGTTGTTTGATGGGTGACGAAACCGGATGTGTTTAACCGAGTCCTAAATGATAATAAGGACTTAATATCTCTAATATATGATAATATGTATATTTATAGATTTTTATGTCTTAAATCACCCAACATTACAAGTTTATAAATAAAACCCACTTAAAACGTCAAGTTTATATATATATATATAATTTTCCAGCTTTTTCGGAGGTTTTTCGGCCTACTTTGAGGCTATTTTTGACCAAGCTCCAAAATGTTTTAGGCTTTGGTTTACTAGTACATTAAACTACTATATACAAAGGATTTTTTGAATCAAGAACGGCCATTTTCGAGATATTTGGGTTGGTGAAAAAGCTCAATAAAAACCCTATGTTGGCCATTTTTGAGCTGTCAAACTTTCGGTTTCCCAAATAATTTATGGAGGTCTTAAACTCCAAAATAAATTATGAAAACTTCCAGATCTATATTTAAGACATAGATCTAATTTTTGAGACAAGAATCAACTCGTTTCTTTAAATTATGAATTAGTTATGATTTTTCAAAGTCGATATAAATTTTCTGCCGAAAATCCGCAGTTTATAAACTTGAAATAACTTATGATTCTTGTTGTTTATTCAAATACTACTTGTATGAAAGTTAGAAAAGTTATAAAACACATATATATATCACTTGTTTTCATAATATTAACATTTTTATGATGTGTATATTCATAAACACATTTAAAGAAACAACTTAAAAACAAAAACTAGAAATTTATAAACTTGAGTTTTTATGAAACTTGTTGTTGGTGATTATATATATTATGCAAGACTTATATAAACATAAATGTAAGATGAAATAAGTTAGTATTTACTTACTTTGAAGTGTTTAGAGTATGATTTTGAGTAGAAGTTGAAATCTTTGCAAGATATGCACCAAGAACACTTGAATTTCACCAAGAACACTTGAATGAAAAGGTTTGTGATGTGTGTGGGTGTGGATCCGGTTTTTAGAGAGGGAAAAAAGAGTTTTTGGTGTGGTGAAAATGAATGAAATGCCTCTGTATTTATAGAAGAGAAAAAGTGATGAAATGATGAAAAAGAGATGGAGGTTGTGTGCACCTTTTAGCAAAATGATTATGTTTAAAGTAATATTAAAAAAAATAGAAGTCAACCCCTAAAAACACATGCCTATAGCCAGCCATATACATGTATTATACATGTATTTTCATTTTTTTTGTATAAAAGTATTTAGAAATGTATTCTTCTATTTCCCTTTTCTTCTAATTTCATAAATACTTTTGGATGCATTGTTTTAATGAATTGTTTTAGTCTTGCATAATTAATGTTAAGTAATTGTATTAGTGATGATTAGTGTCACTAATCATGATTTAATTTTGTACTTAGTTGAATTAATCCCTCATATCGTAAATCGATCGGATTAATTGATTTCCCGATTCATCGCACCGATGAATTTGATTCTAATTGAGTTGAATTTCCTAATAAACTTTGTTAATCACTTGATAAATTTCTAATGACCACTGATTAGGTTATAATTGGCTATTAAATACAGAATAGGTCATTGTTGCTAACCTGGTTTAGTGTCGGATGTTACATTAAACTTCATAATATCATATTTATCCAATTGAAAACTTTAATATCATATATACCTTTTTAAACTTTTAAATATATCCAAATTATTTATTTATGATCTTTTATTACTTTAAGATATCAAATCTTTTATTTCTTGACGGAATTTGGCGATTCAAATTTCAATTTGTTCGTTAAGTCGAAGCCTACAAGAATTGAAGACTTAATAATGAACTTTTAAATCCCTTGATTTTACATGTCCAGCAGCTAGTGGTGGTGATCTACTGCACCAACATGCTTGACATGAAATTCATTCCAAAAAGCTTCAAAATGTTGCCCGTCTCCCGCAGACCATCGGTCACATGACCGCCTTGCCCGTATATAAATACTAACTCACCATCAATGACAAATTCCAGAACACGGTGGTCCACAATTACAAACCCGGATCCGGTCAATTACTCAAATCATTTCACTTAACAACATCCATAAACACCGTTATCTCCTCTCCTCACACAGATGTCACAAAACCCTCGCCAACGTTTTACGATTCATGCAATTATTAGAACCAGATTCAGGCGTCCCTTCATATCTTATTGCCATTATGTATATATTTATAAATAAATTTTATTTTAAACAAAAGTCGACCTCACTTTAACAAATGGTAATGGAAAAGGACGGTCATCTGTTATTTATGTTTTGTCGTTGATGTTGAGTTAGTATCAATTTTGAAGCTTTTTGGAATGCATTTCATGCCAAGCATGTTGGTGCAGTAGATCACCACCACCAACACCTAGACATCTAAAATCAAGGTATTTAAAAGTTATTTACCTTGATTAAGTCTTCAATTCTTGTAGGCTTTGACTTAACGAACAAATTGAAATTTGAATCGCCGAATTCCGTCAAGAAATGAAAGATTTGATATCTTAAAGTAATAAAAGATCATAAATAAATAATTTGGATATATTTGATATATTTAAAAGTTTAAAAGGGTATATATGATATTAAAGTTTTCAATTGGATAAATATGATATTATGAAGTTTAAGAAATAAAAAGGGTAGATTGGTCATTTCTTTATTAATGAATATTTATTATGAGTTTTAAAGTAATAAAAAAGAATAAATAATTAATTTGGATATATTTGATATATTAAAAAGTTTGAAAGGGTATATATGATATTAAAGTTTTAAATTGGGTAAATATGATATTATGAAGTTTTAGAAGGATATATATGAAATTCTTTTTTTGGCTTGGGTATATATGATATTATGCAGTTTTAGAGGGACATATATGAAATTCTCCCTTAATAAAACACCATGTGAAAGATGGGGTGTATGATTAGTAAAATTAAATTATAGGGGGTGCGTATTGCAGAACCTAAAGAAAATGGCAAAAGGCTCAAACGTGGCTACTAGGGGATATATATATGCTCGGTTTGAACAAAATTAAATGAAAGCCAAAATAATGGGTATCCTAAATGCCTCAATCATTTAAACTTACAACACAAGATAAATGTGTCCTTGAAATGCATACACAAAGCAAGTTCTTAAAATTAGTGCAAGAACCGGCAATACACACATAGGGTATGTTTGGCAATACTAGCTGGAGTTTTGTGGTTTTAAAAGAGGTAAACTTTTAGTAGCTGGAGCTTTAATGAGCTGAAGTCTTTTAGAATAGCTGGAGTTTTTAGTTTTATAAATGTGTTTGGTAAAACTAGTTGTAGTTGTAGTTTTTAGTATTAAATTACATAAAAGGGCATTAATATTAATTAAATGTGGTAGTTTATGATTAATAGGAGGGTAAAAAGGTAATTATGTTTGACAAAAAGCTCCAGAGCTTTTTAAACGTTACTTCTACTAGCGTTTTATAAAAGAGTTTTTTTAGGAAATCAAAGCTTTATGTTTTCCTTCCAAACAAGACTTTAAACTCTCCGCCAAACATAGTCATAGTCAAATGAACATGAGCATGAATAAGATGGATGCTTAATTAGGCACAATGTCTTGTGAATAAAGATGATAAATAAGCTATAATGTGTTATTCAAGCAAAACTTTAGAATAACATGGCTAGGCATGGAATCGACTATCCCTAAACAATAAAATATGATGCCTAAAGTCGTATTCCAAGTAATTTAACAAAGTAAATAATGCTAAAAGATCAATAATTATCCAATAGATTTTGACATTTTTTTTTTTTGACTTTTTAGCCAAAAGAAAACAATCTAATGTTCTAAAACGAGAATCTCAAGAGGAAAAGCAACAAACTCAAAATTTAAATTTAAACTTTGGTGAAAAGAGACCTCCTTTAAAGATTTTAGAATATTCGTCTTTTTAAACGTGTGGTCGACTCGGAGAGTCACCAAGGTCGACTCGTCGAGCCGATGACATGTTAGGACTCCATTGGACTGCCAATAACAACTTGCTTGTCTGAAAGGTGGTCGGCTCGTCAAGTCATTGGATCACATAGTCGAGTGGATTTTCCATTGTAAATTTGCATTTGTTGATCCTGCAGCCGACATCAACTCACCACTCGCTAGAGCTTAAATATTCGTGTTTCTTCTTTAAACCCTAAAAGTATCCAAATACAAACAATCATAGGCTAAATTAAATAAGAGATACTCTTTCACCCCATGACACTAACAAGATACTGACTTTAAACACATACAATTTAGGTGATATCAATAGTAGAGTGCCAAACAAAATTGAAACAAAATGCATTTCGATCAAAGTTTTAATTGTTTTGATTAAAGTATTTTGTTAAGTTAATACATTTCGATTTAATTATAACTTTTGATTGAAACATATAGTTTAACGTTTATACAAAATTATATAAGTTTCTAGAATAACAAAATATAAAAATTTGATAAATTTTTTAACCATGAACGTAAAAAAATATAAACTTAATGAAGTATTAAATCGAAACGTATAAAAAACATAATATATTGTTGGGTACAAATAATAATAGAGATGAAAACAATTATATTGTATAAGTTCAGGGGCCTTATTGTAAATACTTAAGACTTTGTATTGTGTATAAATAGTTATAGTGCTACTGTAGTTAAAGAGGTGGTGTACGCTTGCATGTGATACAGTTGAGAGGAATATAGTTTGTTGTTCAAGAAAGTCATGAACTCAATGTAATGTTCTTCTCTCAATAAAGCATTCAGCATTTTGTGTTTAATGATTGTGTTCATACGATTGTTAATGTTGATTGAATTGCTGAAATATGAATTATCATTGGTATCAGAGCCTAATATGGCTGATTGAGTGTGAATTTTTGAATCTGGATTTTAACTATTTTATCTCTGCATCTATGTCTCTGAAGATTTTGCATGATGTTCATAATTCTTATGATCATCATGAGGGGGAGAAAAGTTGAATTTCAGAGACAATTGTTGAGTAGTTTAAAGACAACCGAAGACATTCGCTACAAGAAAAATACAATTCAGCGACAAATTTAGCGACATGTACTTGCATGTCACAGATTAGTTACATTTATAGTGACAATTTTTGTGACGAACGAGTCACCAATGTCATTATGCATGTCACTATTTTTAGCGACATTCATGTACAAGTCACTATACACGTCGCTAATTTTGTGACACACACACAAAAGTATCTATACACGTCACTGATTTTGTGACATTTATATATAAGACACTATGTGTGTCGCTGAATTTGCGACATATGCGGTTATGTCACTAAGTGTGTTGCTAATTTTGTGACATTAATATACAAGACACTATATCTATCGCTACTTTTGTGACATTTATATACAAGACATTATGTATGTCGCTAAGTTTGCAACATCTACACACAAGTCACTGAGTGTGTCACTGAATTAAATAATATTAATTTAGTATTTTGGTAAATTAGGAATGAAAATTTAAATATTATATTTTATACTACTATTTAGGAATATTATATATTATAGATAAAAAGTAAATTTTAAATGTTTAATTAATTTATTTGATTTTTTTTTCATTATAAAAATAATGGGATTATATATATGTATATGGTACCCAACAATTCAACAACTATATATTTAATCTAATTTTTTTTATCATTCCAACGTATATCTTTTCAATTACGCCCAAAATAACCTAGCTAGACCCTTCGTACGCCAGTCAGACACTTCCTCCTCCGACTATCGCTGCTCAAATTGATCGCTTCTCAAATTGATATCGCTACTCAATTCTGTTGCCTCCTCATCGATTGGATCGAATTTGCTGGTTGGATCTTGAATCTCGTATCCTCTCTGGTTAGATTGAACTCAAATCTGGAACATTTTGATCAACAGAATCGAACTCAAATCACTGCTCGAATCTCTCAAGTCGAATTTCTCTTATCCTCTCTGATTATTGGATCGATCAAACTCACTCTCGACATTGAATCACAGTAAGGTAAATTCTAAATTTGAACTCACTCTCGAGATTGTTTTTGAGCTTAACTTTATGTGATGATGACATGCTTTATAGTTTCCATATGACTTTAGAACCGATCACTCTCTGATTGGATCGATCGAACTCACTCGAGATTAATTCACATTGAGGCAATTTCTGAATTTGAACTCACTCTCTAAAGTAGCTGCTGCTTTAATGAGTTTTGGTCCTGATATATATATATATATATATATATATATATATATATATATATATATATATATATATATATATATATATATATATATATATATATATATATATATATATATATATATATATATATATATATATGTATATATATATATATATATATATATATGTATATATATATATATATATTTGTACATATGCCTCTGCTGCTGCCGTGGAACTTTTTTACTGATTGCTTATGGTTTATTGCTTATGGTCCTGATATTTGTACTTATGGTTTATGTCATACATTAATATATGGTTGTAGTGTATTTGGAGGGTGAGAAATTTAAAGGTTTTAACTCTGAATCAGAATCCTCCAAATGTTTTTGCTAAAGTGTTAAGATTGTCATATTTATGGTTCTTGCAGGGATGTAATAGAATAAACAGAGGTTGAAATGGTGGTGTCACCACCCTTCTTCTTTAGTATCAAAGTTTGTTTGGTGCTTGTAATTATCTAGCTAGTGCTATCCATTTTTTGTTGTTAAAATTATAATGGATCGTACTTAATGGAAATTATAATTTTTTGCCTTTCGGTCCTCTAAATTTTTATCTTTTTTACAGTTACCACTTACCAGAGAATTACCAATCCTATTTCTGTTGGTAAGTTTTATTACCATCTCATGTGTGAAAATTTATTCATGTTTATGAGGCTTTTCTTTTTTCAAAATAGAAATACAAGTTTTATCAAACATTAGTGGTATTTTACAAGCTAGAATTTTCTGTTGCATTCATCTTGGTTTCCTAGGTACCAAAATGACCAATTCTCTGCTTCAAATTCTAATGCTATCATGCATAATCTAGGAACTTGAGTAGTTTCAGAAACTAATGGTTTAACTAATGATCTACTTTTGTCTTTGGCTTTAGTAGATTGATTAGAGTAATGTTTTCACAGTTAATAATGGTTACAGAGTGAGCAAGTGTGGTAGAATATATAATGTGGGTGTGTTTCATGTATTTTGACCGCAACATCAAGTTTATTTAAATAACGATGGTAGAATACATATATAGCTAAATACGATTGACAAGTTAACTTATCTAACAACTTTCTTGGTACGTTATATTAGTTTATTTGGGGTGGCAGATTCTGTTTCACATTCACCTTCGCCAACGACTGTGCCGCCTCCGCCTCCGACCGTGCCTCTGCCTCCAACTCGATCGTGCCTCCGCCTCCGCCTTCGACCGTGTTTGTGCCTTCGCCTCCGACGTGCCTGGCTTTGCTTTTGCTGGAATTTTATTTCGGGCCCTAAAATTGGGGATTTCTTGTTCAATAGCTCTGGTTCAGGTAAAATCCTCTCTAGCTTTTCATTCTAGCATCCTAATTTTTGATCGTGAGAAAAAAAAGGATCTATCCTTTTAGTGTGTCGACAATTATTTCTGAAGCAAATATTGAAGTTTATCTAAGACGGGCACTTATTTTGGTGTATATTGTTGCTCTAGAATGTAGCATTTATTTTAATTTGATATTTGTTGAATTTTACCTATCTGCACGGCTGCATTTATATTGTTGTTGCTGCTGTAACAAATTAATTTTCCATGATAAAGTTAATCTCTACTGATGTTAATCAATGGACAATGGATTGTCAAACTTCCTATGGATTTCTAGGTGTTCTTCTTACTTACAGGAGGAAAGTAATTTGTTGCAGCAACTACAAGATGCATGCTTGGTTGTTGATGAATTGGTGAAGAAATTCTGCAACAACGAGCTTATTTCTTATCAACAGATATATGATGGAGCTGGTTTGTTTTCCGTATCTATTTTCCTAGTAGTACTTCAAACTTAATTTGATATCTTTGCAATTGAGAGGAGTTGAAACAGAGAGGAGATATGCTTGGGTCAAACACCGATTACGAACAAATGAGAAGATATGGAAAGCTTTTCCTTCTTCATGGCATGTCGAGGTACAAACGTTTATGTTTGTGACTTAGCACAATACAAGCAACTACTAGTACTAATAAATGCATCTATCCTCTTTCGAATTTTAACATTGGAATTCCAGAAGAAGAAGAAGAATCCGGAGGCTGTCACTTTCTCGTTAACTAATGGACCTGAATATCATGTCTCCCAGGTACCTACTTGCTAAGTCACAAACATATATATATGTTCTATTCATTTGCTGAAAGAAATGAAAAACATGGGTTTTTACTTTCTATTTGATGTTACCCTCAATCCAGATTGCCTCACACGTGTCATTTGTTCAGGTGTATAATAGTCATTTATTGACTGTTTATTAAATATTCCTTCATCCCCCATGCACATTGCACAGCCTCCCTCTCCACTCAGCCATATACACCAACTCTCAAATTCATAAATACAAGGTTAGAGACTTAATCGTTCAACATATAAAGTTCAAGGATTTAATTGTTCAAAAAGTTGGTTAATAATTACAGTCTTTTAGATGTAAGTAAAGAACCGGGAAGAAAAATTTTTATCTCTTAAGTTTTTTTAATGTTTATATGCCACAGATACACATCTAATTAAGTGATATGGAGAGTGTACATTGTGATCAAGATGGTTATTTGAATTTTTGATCTATTATTACATATGGATTAAATATAGAGCATCTGTTCATGTTTTTTAAACTACAAAGTCTTTCAAGTGCAGGCCTAATGTCTTCCTTGTTCTTGCTTTGAAGTTATATTATCGTCTACGAAAGAAGTCTAAGAAGACCGATGAAGGTGATTGGATATATGTGATTTTGTGTTGTTTCATCGAGTTCAGGTTGCCCCTATTTCTAAAGATACTAGGAGTGGGATATTCCCCTGCCTCTTCATTGATGCTTAAAACCATGAATACATAGTACAAAAGAATCTTCCTAAAAGAAAATATAAAGGAACATGAAAGTGTGTATATATATATCCTACACAAAAAGTAGCTTAATACTCCCCCGCAATTAGGATAAAGATGAACCTGGTGATATATGTTTTCTAGAAAAACAAACTCGTGAGCGTTTCCCATTAGCTATAGCATTTCCTTGTGATGTTTTGGAGGCCTTATAGCATTTCCTTGAGTTGTGGTGCCTTATTCCAGAAGTTGGAATAATTGTTGGAGCTCTTGGTACTGCAGGCTTAATTTCTTCCTTGTTCTTGCTTTGGAGTTATATTATCGTCTACGAAAGAAGTCTAAGAAGACCGATGAAGGTGATTGGATATATGTGATTTTAGAGGTAATTGTTATTTGACTTAATTATTAGATCATGTCTGTTGGGAATCTTATTCTTAATGATGCTTTTGTTTCATCTCGAGCAAGTTTCATTATGACATTTTGTATGTGATTTTGAACACACTGCACACATCAGTTGAGATTACTTGTAACATCAATGAAGAAACTAAAAAAAACATTGCCAAGAAAAATGAAGAATGTTATAACATACACAAATTTGAAGTGTTACATAATTTTTTAGACATTTTCTTTATTTTTTAACATTTATTACTTTTCATTGATTCTTGTAGGTTTTATTTGAAGAAACCAAGAGGTTGTGATAGCAAAGGCTGAAAAAGTTGGATCGAGAAAACTCGACTCAATTGAAATTTTCTTTTGACCAATGTGAAATATCTAGATTCGAATTGTTAGTGCTAAAAAGTGTTTAAAAATACGGTATTGACATTTGAACAAGTTTCAATGTATGAATATTATATATATTTTTTTTATTAATGTTTGATTTGAAATATAAAATAGTTAGAAGGTTGATGTGGATGTTCTTACCATAGTATAAATAGTATTTTAAAATGTTACAATATTTAATAATTTATTATTGAGGCTTTAGTGACTGAAATTTGACGTCACTAAAAAAGATTTTCTTGTTATTCTGACTAACTTTTCACTTTTGTGTCATTTAAAGACAGTGACTCAAATAGCGACACAAATAGTGACATAAACCAAGTATAGCGACAAATATAGTAACATGAGTAGTGACATCACTCAAGAATAGCGACATATATTGCAACATTAATCAAGAATAGCGATGCAAACAATAACATAATTAGTGACATCATTTAATAATAGCGACGCACATAATGACATACATCAACTCAATTAGCGACATCATTCAAAAATAGCAACATAAATAGCAATGCAACTAACGACAACATTCAAGAATAGCAACAGAGATAGCAACACAACTAGCAACATTATTCAAGAACAGTGACACAAACAGTAATGTCATTAGCAACAACCTTCATTAAGAGTGACACATATAGCTACTTAAGTAGCGACATAATCGAAGAATAGTGACATAAACAATAACTCAAGTAGCGACGTCATTCAAAAATAGCGACACAAATTGTGATTCAACTAGTAACAATATTCAATAGTAGTGACACAGATTACAACGCAACTAGTGACATAATTCAAGAACAGCGACACAAATAATGACACCAATAGTGACATAACTCTCGATAGCGACACTTTTACCAGAAGTCACTAAATGTGTCAAAAATTTTAGCGACGTGCCTTTTGATGTCACTAAAATCTGCGACGCATTTATAGCGACACCTCTTTTGACGTCTCTAAATATGTCACTGACATAAAATACGTCGCTAAAAATGTCGCTGAATGTGTCGCTGAAGACCATTTTTTTTGTAGTGATTTGATCAAGGGAGAGATTTAAAAGTTATTCAAGATTCAAGGGGGAGTTTGCTCACAACAAAAAAGAAGATCAGAAAAGAAGAGATTTGAAGATCAGAGAGAGACAGAGATTTGAAGATCAGAGAAAGGACAGAGAGAGAGAGAAGAAATTTATATTTGAAGATTCAGAGATCAAAGAGAAGAAAAGAGAAAAGAGCTGAAGCTCCTGATCTGAACTTTAAATGAAAAATTGCTTTCATCTCTAAAGGGGAGATTGTTGGGTACAAATAATAATAGAGATGAAAACAATTATATTGTATAAGTTCAGGGGCTTTGTTGTAAATACTTAAGACTTTGAATTGTGTATAAATAGCTATAGTGCTACTGTAGTTAAAGAGGTGGTGTACGCTTGCATGTGATACAGTCGAGAGGAATATAGTTTGATGTTCAAGAAAGCCATGAACTCAATGTAATGTTCTTCTCTCAATAAAGCATTCAGTATTCTGTGTTTAATGATTATGTTCATATGATTGTTAATGTTGATTAAATTGCTGAAATATGAATTATCATATATATATATATATATATATATATATATATATATATATATATATATATATATATATATATATATATATATATATATATATGTATATATATATATATTCAGGTTCAAAAAGGTACCTCTCGAAATCAAGTGCACCCGAAGGTACCAACCTTAAAAAACTTTTTTTTTAATTTTTTTTTCTCATAACCATGTTTAAATTAATGTTATACACATGATATATGAATTTCACATACATTCACACTTTCTGTGTCCTTAAAAATTATGTGAATGCTCAATGCATATTTATGTGAATGGTCATCCATGTGAATAGTCATTTCACACCATTCACATGGTATGATGTTGCTCCTTTTGAAAAAAAGTCTTATAATGTTGTCTTATACATGTCTATTCAAAAGAAATATATGTGAATGATCATTCACATTAGGGTACGTTGGGTACGCTGGAATCTCATAGGTACGCTGATGAACCTGATTCTATATATACATATATATATATATATATATATATATATATATATATATATATATATATATATATATATATATATATATATATATATATGTATATATATATATATATATATATATGTATATATATATATATATATGTATGTATATATATATATATGTATGTATATATATATATATGTATGTATATATATATATGTATGTATATATATATATATATATATATATATAGATACATACATATATATATATATATATATATATATATGTGTGTGTGTGTGTGTGTGTATGTATGTACACACACAAACACATACATAATAACAAAATATATATGTCATTAATTAAGTTAGTGTTTTGTTAAGTTTATGCATGATTCAATTTAATATGTCGTTATTTTTATATATTTCTTTACTATTATAAGTAAATCATAAATATATTAATTTTATATATTTTGTTACACCAAAAATTATATGTTTTGTTAAAACCCTAGAATTATGTTTCAGTCGAAAGTTATAGTTACATCAAAATATATTAAATTAACAAAATAATACAATCAAAACGAAAAAAACATATAAATTTTAATACTGCTTAAAAATATAATTATGCCAAAATGTATTAACATTAATGACATAAACAAAAATTTATCAAGTTTATATATTTTCTTAAAACAAACAATATATTCCGTTAAAATGTTAAGTGCCTATATTTTAGTAAAAAATTACAATTAAATCGAAACATATTAACTTAATAAAATAATTAAATTGAAATGAATAAAAGTTTAAGTGTTTTTAATTTCTTAGAATATATAACTAGTGGAAATGTATTAGAGAATTGAAATAATTAGATCGAACCATATAAAAAAAAAACAAATTTTTTAAAAAAATGAGATGTAAGATAAATAAAAATTTTAAGAAATTAATTAAATATATGTCAGAAACGCAAACTAAAAATCTAATATATAAATTATTTTCAATATAATTATTATAATAATTAAAATGGTTTATTACGAAAAAACCAACATGTTTTCACGGTTTTTGCATTTTCATCCCTGCATGTTATTTCTTTCCAGAAAAGTCCTCAAGTTAATTGTTTCTTCTTGGTTTTGTGAAATCTGGCTATCAGAGCTGATTATAATTTGTAAAGCGGGTTTTTTAAAAACTGACACCCTGGCACGGATCTCATCTCATGCACATGAAACAAATATAATAAGAGTTGAATCATACCTGAGGTTCACGTCCCTGTCTCATACACAATACGCAATATATACAATAGTTACACGGCTAAAACTTGTAAAAGAGGCGCGCATTTGGAAAACAACTCGAGTACTCACCTGTCTATCAGACAACCTGTCTCAAGCACTGAACCCTCTGATCACAATTCGCGGCCCGACTTACTGTTTGCTCGTCCCTGTACACAAAATGGATCCCACACGGTTAATTCGAACCGAACAAATATACATATACACTGATCCCATAACTGAATTGGACCCTAACAAAAACCCCAAACGGATCCCAAAGCCCAAAATAGAAACACAGCTGAAAACAGACTGATCACGACTCGTCCTCGTCCCATCGCGACTGCGCTAGGGATAGCAGTAGCGCACAGGCCATCGCAGTCGCGCTGACCATATCGACCCGCGCCCAAAGATCTCGGCCACACTCGACCCCACACCGCCACACGACCCATCGCGACCGCGCTCCTGGGCGAGCAGTCCTCCTTTGTTCTCGTTTATGGTTGACCAGGGGTGATCTTTAACCCAAAACTCGATTTCCAGCAACAATAAACTCATATATCAATATATATCAACTCCCTACAGGCTTGTAAGCCAATTCCACAATTTCAACAATATATAACACGAATTAGGCTACCAAATCAGTAGTTCCTTACCTTTCCCACTTCAAGAACTCATACAAGAAGATGATGATTTGTCCAAATTTTAGCAACTCTTTTAGAACCTCTGATTAGCTCCTCCTGTTTCTGTTTGCTCCAGCCATACCCATGCACACACACTTTTTTAGTTTTCTTGTAGCGAAGTGAAGTAAGGGAAAAAGGAATTTCAAAAGGAGAATATATATATATATATATATATATATATATATATATATATATATATATGTATATGTATATATATATATATATATATATATATAATATATATAGATATATATGTATATATATATGTATATGTATATATATATATATATATATATATATATATATATATATATATATATATATATATATATATATATATATATATATATATATATATATATATATATATATATATATATATATATATATATATATATATATATTTCCATTTCCATTTATAGTAACCTGATACTCACTAATCTGAACTCGTTATCATATTTTCAATATTAATATCAATTTAACTCATTTAATCTCGTGATCTCATAAATATGATTAATCCACTAAATTTACAATCTGGTGTCACGTATAACTCAATCTCGACACGTATAAATTCACTACTCGAGATATAACTCAGCCAACGCAATATTAATATATTAAATATCCAATAAAATAACACGTACCAGGTCGGATATTGGGATGTTACAAATCCTTCCCTCTTAAAGAGATTTCATCCTGGAATCTAACTCGAACTCTGGAATAGCTGGGGATATCGGCTCCTCATTTCTGACTCAGGCTCCCAGGTGGCATTGGTACCCTTATGATGTTTCCATTGAACGAGTATCAAGGCAGTCTCTTTATTCCTCAACTTCTTTACCTTCCAGTCGGTGATGGCTTCGGGCTGCTCGGCATATCTCAGTTGATCGTCAACAGTTATCTCAGATAACGACACATATGATCGTCTTTGGCTAGACACTTCCGCAGATGACTCACGTGGAACGTATCATGCACGTCGGCTAACTCTGGAGGCAGTCTCAATCTGTAAGCATAGTGGCAATAATCTCGAACGGCCCAATATATCGTGAACTCAGCTTACTGAGATGTCTGGATGTGATTACCCCTTTCCACGGCGACATATTTTGCATAACTCGGTCACCCACCCTGAACTCAAGCTCTATCGAACGACGATTGGCATAACTCATTTGACGACTCTGTGCAACCCTCATATGCTCACGAATCACTACCACTTTATCACTTGTCTCTTGTAGCAACTCAGGCCCATTGATAAGTCGCTCCCCGACCTCACCCCAACACACAGGAGTCAAACACTTGCACTCGTAGAGCGCTTCAAATGGAGCCATCTTAATGGTGACATGGTAGCTGTTATTATACGCAAAATCTACTAACGATAGATGCACGTCCCAACTACTACTTAAATCGATCACACATGCTCGTACATATCCTCAAGAGTCTGATTAGTGCACTTTGTCTGCCCGTCAGTCTGAGGTCTGTACGTTGTACTCAACTAAACCTTGGTGCCCAGCCCCGTCTGGAAACTCTACTAGAATCGTGAAGTGAACCGAGTGTCTATAACACCTTGCTTTTATTTGCATTTTATTTTAAGTATTTTTGAGCAATTTGCGTAAAATGATAGTTTGGTATAAATAGGAGCCGAGAGTTCATTTTCTCATTTCTTGCAAGACATATTCCTTTCCAGAGCTCCTCTCTCTAGAAACCGAACATCTCTCTAACTTTTCTCCCAAACCGACCGGCCAAATCTCGTGTTCTATACGTTAACGGAAAGATCTCGAAGAGTACTACGTGAATCTCCTATTGCATGTACGATTTCATACGGATTTGAGGTAAGAAATGTCATTTTCGACTTCTGCATTTTCGGTTTGAAGTACAAAATTCGAGTTTATTATTTTTAGGCGATTTAAAGCTAATTTCGTATGAATTTTAGCTAGAATATGATAGATAATGTATAATATAACTAAACCGAGGCTTATTACTTAGCTTATTTGTGGATTTGAGGCTTGAAAATGCATGTTTAAAGCTGTAGTTTATGAACAAACTCGAGTATGCATAGAACAGACTCGAAATGCCAAGAACAGACTCGAATAGAGCTAGATTCGAGAATGAGGTTCGAATCTAACCCCCTGGTTCGAATCTGTCTTCGAATCTGATGCTCAGATTCGAATCTGACTTCGAGTCTGATGCTCAGATTCGAAACTAACCCCTAAATTTCGAATCTAATTGATAAAATTTACGAACAACGCATAAATTAGCAAAATAAATAGCAAAATATTTAGCTAGAAGTTATGGCTTAGAGATGTTGAAATATTGAGCTAGCAATATTAATTTAGCACATGTTCTGTAATATTGAACTTCAGATATTATACATAAGCCGTTTAGCCCAGTTGCGAGTCAAAGCCAGTGCTAGAATATATTAAAAGCCTAGATAAGCAAGAGCAAGCATTATAAAGCAATTTAAAGCGTAAATAAGCCCGAGCAAGTATTCAAAGCATTTTCAGTACTGTGAGTAACAGTTATTCTTGTTTACATGTTTTATATGAAATTGAGACATAAATTGCTTCTATGTGACTTCTTTGGAATTCAATAGACTTTTGTGAGTGAAGGCGAACACTGTGGTACAGGTGATGCCCAGCTTAGCCGGATCTTACATTTGATCTATTAATATGCATATTTATCTGCTATCTGTTTATTGTTCTGCATACTATACAGCAAACCTTGTGTTAGCGTTTCTTTGTGCATCTCATAAGCATTATATTTAGCGAGCAAGCAATTCTGATGTTCACCACTATCCCTTGAGCATTATACGGGTAGCTAGCCCCGTATCACAGATTGATCATCTGTCAGCGGTAAACCCATAGTGGTGGCATCTCCGTTCTGCGTGAAATGTCTCAATTGTGCAGCGTTCTTTCTGGGTATTAAGCAAATGAGCAAGCAAGCAAGCAAGCATAACAGCCTTTTTAGGCACTTTCGCCTCATATTTTACATGCATTCATGAATATCTGTTTACTCACTAAGCATTAGCTTACAGTTGCTATTCACAATTTTTACAGGAAAAGGTAAAGAACAAGCTGGACCTTCTGCTTAGGTCTATTATCTGATCTGCCCAGAGGACTTAGCTAACTTTCAGCTTGTGGTATAGCTTTATGATGCCTTGGGTTCTGGGTAGCTGCTTTTATTTTAATTGTGATGTTTTTAGCAACTTAGTACTGTAACCTTGTAGCACGTGTAGTGCAAGACTTATTATAACGTTTTATTTAGCTTTATGCATTTATTGTTATTCCTGGGATAAGCAAGCGTGTTTTAAAGCAAGGATGTGACAGGATGGTATCAGAGCATTAGTTTGAGGGATTCAAGTGTTAGCAATAACACTTGGACTCAAACTTTTAAGCAAAGATATTAGCTTCGAATATCTAGGCTTTAACTTGACCTGAGATAGGCTTTGACTTTGCTTTAGGAATTGGGAAATGGGGTAGAATAGGAGTTATGCCTATTCTTATGCAAGTATTATTTATATAATTTCAGAACATGTCTGGATCTGGTGAAGGAGCTGGAGGTGGACTCACTCCTGAACAGATCATGCAAATAATGCAAACAATGCTTAACGAGAACAATGAGCGTCAAGCTAAGTTCTTGCAAGAACAGTTTCGTGCTCGTGATGAAGCCGAAACTAAGCGTAGGGAAGAACGCCAGAAGAAGCAACATGAAGACACTGGACGCCAAAATGATGACACCGACGAGGAGGAAGCCCCTGTAGTCCCTCCGAAGGGCTGCAATTTCCGTTACTTCAAAGCTTGCGGAGCTCAACCCTTCAAGGGTGCTGCAAACTCGATTGAAGCGCTCGAGTGGATCACTGGCATTGAGCGAATATTTCTCATCAGCGACTGTGCTGAAGCATCCAAGGTCAGCTTTGCTACTACATTGTTCGAGGGAGGCGCTGTCATGTGGTGGAGGTCTCAGGAAAACATGCACGGAGCCAACTGGATTAAGTCCCTATCTTGGGATGAATTTAAGGTTATTTTCTTTCGTCAGTACTGCCCAGCTGATGAAAAGAAACGTCTGGAAGAGAGACTGATGTCTCTTACTCAGGGAACCAAATCAGTGACTGAGTATGAGATTGAATTCACCCGACTAAGCTTGCTGTCTGACTATCAAGTCGCTACTGAAGAGCGAAAGATCGATCGTTTTCTTATGGGTCTACATCCCGAGTATCAGAAGTTCTTGAAGCACCGGGGATATACCAACTATGCTGACTGTGTTGAAGCTGCTCGAATTCTCGAGCAGGATTTTATTCGAGCTGGAGGAGTTCCTACTTCCTCTATTAACCCGACATGTCCATCACCGCCCAAGAAATCGTGCACCGGAAGCTATTCTGGATCTTCATCCAGATATTCTCAGCCACAGCAGTTTCAGTACCGACAGTTCAGCTCGCCTACGGCACAGCAAACTCGATCTTATGCGGTACATTCTGAGCCGAGGCAGTGTCGCCGCTGCCAGAAGTCACACATTGGGCGTTGTAACCCCAATGATGTAAGGTGCTATGTGTGCAACGAAATAGGACATAGCAGTGAAGAATGTCCTAACAAAGTTAAAGTTTGCAACAATTGTTTACGCCCTGGACATAATGAGCATGCATGTACGCATCCGTTCAGCATGATTTACCCGAGTGCAGAGCATCATCCGCGATTGCAGCAGCAGCAATACCGACCTCAGCAACAACATCAACAAAAACAGCAAAGACAAAATCAACCGGCCCGGCATAGCACATCGCGAGGAGGTTCTAGTCGCCGTAACGAGCCAACTAGGAGTCAGAATCGCGCATTCCAAATAACAGCCGAGCAAGCGAAGGAAATACCAGATGTGGTATCTGGTACGTTTCTTGTTAACTCTATCCCTGCTAGAGTTATTTTTGATTCAGGAGCCAATCGCTCTTTTATATCAAGTGCATTTGCATCTAAGCTTGGAATTACTCCGACAACTCTGCCTGTTATATTTGATATTGAAACGGCTAGTAATGTAAGTGTGTCTACCGATAAAATTTACCGTGACTGCATTATTTTGCTCGACAACTGCACATTCCAACTGGACCTTATCCCGATGGATTTTCATGAATTCGACGTCATCGTCGGTATGGATTGGCTTGATCATCATGACGCCAGCATTGTCTGCAAGAAGAAGTTGATAAAGCTCACTACTCCGGATGGCCGCAATATTTGCATCTACGGAGACAGAAAGACAGGTGAAATATGCTTAATTTCTGTAGTCAAAGCTAGGAAACATATAGCTAAGGGTTGTGTGTCATACTTAGCATATGCGCTAGATGCTAAGTCTGAAAAGAAAGCATTAGCCGAGGTTCCGATAGCCTCCGAGTTTCCCGATGTCTTTCCCGAGGACATCTCTGGACTCCCGCCAGACCGTCAGGTGGAGTTCAGAATTGATTTAGTGCCCGGCGCGGCACCAATTGCTCGAGCCCCTTATAGACTTGCACCTGCAGAGATGCAAGAAATGATGAAGCAATTGCAAGAATTGCAAGATAAGGGACTCATACGACCAAGTTCATCTCCCTGGGGAGCTCCTGTTTTATTCGTTAAGAAGAAAGATGGGACTCTCCGGATGTGCATTGATTATAGGGAGTTGAACAAGGTAACAATAAAGAACAAATATCCACTGCCCAGAATAGACGATCTTTTCGACCAGCTTCAGGGAGCCAGTTACTTCTCAAAGATCGATCTTAGATCTGGGTATCATCAGCTCAAAGTTCATGAAGAAGACGTCCCTAAAACGGCTTTCCGTACCAGATATGGGCATTACGAGTTTCTTGTTATGCCCTTTGGCCTTACAAACACTCCTGCGGCGTTCATGGATCTGATGAACCGCGTTTGTAGACCAATGCTCGATAAGTCTGTTATCGTCTTTATAGACGATATTCTCATCTACTCGAAAACTGAAGCTGAGCATGCTGTGCATCTTAGAGAGCTGCTAGAGTTGCTGCGCAAGGAGCGACTTTACGCCAAGTTCTCTAAATGCGAATTTTGGTTGCGACAGATACAATTCCTTGGTCATGTGATATCTGGTGAAGGAATCTCTGTGGATCCTTCTAAGATAGAAGCCATTCAAAATTGGGAAGCTCCCAAATCAGCTACTGAGATCCGAAGTTTCTTGGGATTGGCGGGTTACTACCGTCGATTCATTAAGGACTTCTCAAAACTAGCCATGCCTCTTACATCTCTTATTCGCAAGAATGTTCCCTTTATTTGGGAAGAAGCTCAAGAGAACGCATTCCGAACTTTAAAACAGAAACTCACCGAAGCACCTATTCTGGCCTTACCCGAAGGCAATGAAGACTTTGTGGTCTTCAGCGATGCTTCATATCAAGGGCTTGGGTGTGTTTTGATGCAAAGAGGCAGAGTCATAGCATATGCTTCTCGCCAACTTAAGGATCATGAAAAGAGTCATCCGACTCATGACCTTGAACTTGCTGCTGTGACTTT